>JABUQX010059775.1:25000-39398 GCA_015478945.1 Trachelipus rathkii | reverse complement strand
CAATTGTACTTCGTTCAATCAGTGGAAAATTTGGGTGTTTAACCGTTTTCGCATTTGTATTGGTAACTTTTCGCGTTTTCGTGCGCCGCTTCAATATATATATATATATATATATATATATATATATATATATATATATATATATATATATATATATATATATATTAAAGGGTCGGTATTATTTTAGCAAGATCCGAATGAAATGGTATTTATTAACAACCTAGAGATTATGGAACATAAACAATTTTATAGAACAAGGTAAAACACCGTAAAGTTTGATTTATAACAAAACGCTTCTTGAAGGCTTACAAAAGTTGAAGCGAAACAAGATGGTAACAAGTACACTGGAGAGTGAGGAAGGGATGAAACCTTCTCGGAGAGAGACAAACAGAGAGGTGAGACCGTTTCAGATTAGACTCTGAATTTACTTATGAAGTAAATTGTGTTAAAATTTATGCAAAGAGAAAGATTTGTGAAATTAAAAAGAAGCTAAGAACCATGGAAAAGGTTGCGTTAAGAAAAACTTTAAATGTCGAGAAAGACGAAAATTGTTTAAAACAATAAAACGAAAAATAAGCTAAGCATGCGGAGAAGAAGAAGGAGAGAGAGAGAGAGAGAGAGAGAGAGAGAGAGAGAGAGAGAGAGAGAGAGAGAGAGAGAGACTACAATTACCCCCCCCCTCCAGCAAGAACGGAGTTCTCACGAAGTGAGGAGCGAGCAACAGGACGAAAAAGGCCCATCAGCACACAGTAAGATAGAAGAGAAGAACTGAGGGGAGGAGGAGGGGTAGGCAGAGGAAGAGAGGAGGACTAGGCGGGGAGGGGATGGGCGGAGGAAGAGGAACCGACGGGCGAATGGGAGGAGCAACAGGTAACAAGGGAATAGAGCAAGGAGGAACAGGAAGGATGGACGCAGGAGGTGGGACCATGTCAACTGAAGAAGCGGGATTAGAATTCAGGAATGCTGGCTTGATCCTGTCAATCGAGATGTTCTCCACTTTGGGTCCTTTTTGAAGAGAGAATTACTTGCTGTGACGTTGCAACACACGGAAAGGGCCGTCGTATCGGGCCTGTAATGGACCGCGATTAGAGTCGTGACGAACCAGAACGTGTGAGCAGGAATCAAGTTCAGAAGGGATGTAAGTAGCACGGCGAGTCTGACGAGGTAGGGAAGGCTTCCAAGAATCAGCACACTGACGAAGGCGAGCGAGGAAGGTGTGATGATCCGAAGTAGTGGGAGAAGGAAGGATGAATTCACCTGGAATACGGATGGAGGAACCGTACACGAGTTCAGCGGAAGAACACTGCAAATCACCGTTAGGGAGGTCAGAATGCCAAGGAGGAAGAGGGAAGAGTCTCCGATAAGTTTCGGGATGCAGCACTTCAGTAGAAATCTTTGAACTGACGAGGAAAGCGCTCTATCATTCAGCAGGCCTGGGGATGATAAACTTAGGAGCGGAGACTGGAACCGATGAGAACATGAGGAGTCTTTCAAGGTGGGAATTCGAACTGTCTACCTTGGTCTGTGGAGACGACGGTAGAAGGAGTGCCTAACCTAACAATCCAGTTGAAAAGAAATGCCTGGGCGATGGTTTCACTGGATGTGTCTTGCAAAGGGATGGCTTCGACCCAGCGGGCGTAGCGGTCGATACAGGTAAGGATGTAGGTGTATCCGTTGGAAGGAGGACCAGCTAAGTCTATGTGGACTTGGTTGAAGCGTTGACCAGGAGGAAGAAATTGCTCGACAGGAGCGTTAAGTATTCCTATGGACTTTGGAACGTTGGCAACTAGAGGAACTAGCTAGTCCACCTCAACGTCCTGGAGAAGAGATGACCAAACAAAGTGTTTGCCAACCTTAACATGTGAGCCTTTAACACCTGGATGAGAGATGTCATTGTGATGGTGTCAAAGCTAAGAAGCTGACATGACAATTACCGTACAACAGGGCATGGAAGACGAGAAGACATCACAAAGAAGTGGGAATGCAAAACGAAGACTTCCACACTGAATGTCGAAGGTAGAGTTAGCTGGGAATGTAAATGCCTCCCAGCTGCTGAAGACGGGACATCTCATCATAGTTGAGAGAAGGAAGGGAGAAATAGGCACTAATGAGGAAAGAGCATCTGGGGATGTTTCTTCACCCTTACGCCATAAACGAATATCAGTAGTGATGGGCGATAAATTCAAGGTGACGGGCTTCACGAGGGGACTGTTTGACTGTAGAGGCAGTGATGGCATGCGGGATGGGCTGGTGATCAGTGAGAATATGAAATTCTCGACCTTCGATGAAATAGCGGAAGTGTTTTACAGCAAGGTAAATGGCGAGCAATTCCCTTCCAAAAGCGCTGTAACGTACCTCGGCAGGCTGAAGCTTCTTGGAAAAGAACGCCAAGGGCCGCCATTCACCGTCTAAAAACTGTTGTAGGACAGCACCAACCGCATAGTCTGAAGCGTCGGTATGGATCCGGGTAGGAGCGGTGGTAGAAGGGAAAACGAGAAGAACGGAAGAAGCCGGGGCTTTCTTGATGGAGGTAAGGGCATGGCGGGCCTCTTCGGTCCAGTCGACGGTGACAGAGGCCGAAGAACCTTTTCGAACAGGTTTGAGAAGAGCGTTGAGAGGACGAAGTATTTCTGCTGCGGACGGGATGAAAAGGTGATAAAAGTTCACCATGCCGAGAAATCTCCGTAGCTGACGCTGTTTCGTGGGCACGGGAAAGGAACGGATGGCAGAAACTCGGTCGTCGAGGGGACGGACGCCCTCGGAAGAGATGGTGTGTCCAAGAAAAGTTGGGAAGAGACGCCGAACACACATTTCAAAGTATTGACACGTATGCCATATTCTACTAACCTTGTGAACACTTGGCGGAGATGAGAGAGGTGCTCTTCCGGAGAGGAGCTAGCGATGAGCAGGTCATCGATGTAG
This sequence comes from Trachelipus rathkii, assembly GCA_015478945.1. NCBI lineage: Eukaryota > Metazoa > Arthropoda > Malacostraca > Isopoda > Trachelipodidae > Trachelipus > Trachelipus rathkii. The sequence continues at coordinate 36,476 of JABUQX010059775.1, read as the reverse complement.
GCGAAGATAAAGCGCAATCCTCGGAGGATGGAATCGATAAAACGTTGGAACGATTGTTCTGCGTTCAGAAGACTGAAAGGAGTACGTAAGAATTCAAAAAGACAGAAGGGGGTTATAACGGCAGTTTTGTGGACGTCAGCAGGATGGACTGGGATCGATTTTTCTAAAGATTTTACATTCAGAAAGATTGGCGGTGAAATCCTGTATGTGAGGGACAGGATACCTATTACCTATGTGGACGAGTGATAGCATTAAGGCATCTGTAGTTGTCTGTAGAGCGGTAGTCACCGTTGTGTTTGAATACCAGGTGAAGAGGGGAAGCGTAGTCGGATTTGGAAGAGCGAATGATGCCTTGCTGAAGCAGGGTGTTGAACTCCTGCTTGGCAGCTTGAAGTTTATCAGGTGCAAGACGACGGGCGTGGGAGAAAGGAGGTCTCCCATTCGTCTCTATGTGGTGAACGACGTTATGTTTAACCTCCTGGAAGGTCGAGATGGGAGAAACATGATCGGGAAAGTCGGAAGGCAGAAGAGATTCGAAAGGGTTGTTACCTGAACGAAGGTGGATACCGTTGATGGAAGAAGTGGCACGGATGCAGGCAGAGGAGAACTGAGTCTCATAATCGATTAAGCGGTTGTGATGTAAGTCAACAAGAATATTGAAGTGCGAGAGAAAGTCGGCACCAATAATAGGGAAAGTAACATCAGCAATAACAAAGTTCCAGAGAAAGTCGCGGCGAAAAGAGAGGGTGAGGTGAAGTTGTTTGGTACCGTAAGTATGAATAATGGAACCATTAGCGGCCTGTAAGGAACCCAGAGGTTCAGCGGCACGGTTCTTCTGCAAGAAAGAACGAGGCAAAACAGAGAAGGAAGATCCGGTATCGATGAGATAGGACAAAGCAGTAGAAGGATTGTAAACACAAAGAAGATTGGACGCTGGATTCACCACACCGTGCGGTTTTATGGTGTGGCATCGGGGTTTAACTGATAAGCACAGGGTTTGATGCAATTGCGGGTCCGGTTACCCCAACGCTGATGGTTTAAACATACTCCCTGTGGATTGTGCGTAGGAGGTGCGGCAGAAGTTTGAGAAGATGGTGGTTGCTGAGGTTGGAGGTGCGGTTGAGTTTCAGCAGATTGACGCGAGGGGGTAGGTGACCGCCGATAGAAACGACAATGCTGAGGAGGAGAACGATGATAGTGAGAGGAAGAGGGAGTAGGAGGAGGAAGATAAAACTGGTAATATGCAGGGCGAGCTTTAAGAGTTCGAATTCGTGACAGTAAATCGAAGATGGTGTTTTCTAATGCAGTGATACGTGTCTCAAGCACAGCGGTATTGGCGGAAGGAGAGTTGATTACATTCGTTAAACCTTGCGCCTGCGGAGTAGTGGTTAGTTGGGACCCTAGTCCTAACGGCAAGGTGGAGACATATGAGGCAACAGGTTGTATGCTCCGAGGTGTCGTAGGCTGTGCCTTAACAATACAGGTTTGGTGGCAGGGGATGGTGTGAAAAAGAATGGAAGGGTGGAGGGTTCCTATATGAGGATGATTTGGTTTGTGTGGCGGAATCTAAAGAGGGTTTGAGAAGTTGGTAGAGAGATTTTGCAGGGTGTGTAAAGGTAAGGGTTTGAAAGTTAATGCAAATAGGTAGGACAATCTCACTTTGTGAAGTTATGATAGATGATGAGAAGTGTGTCTGAGGTTCAATATTTAGGATATATGTTGGATGAAAAGGGAACGGATGATGCAGAGTGTAGTAGGAAAGTTGTGAATGGCAGGAATGTCGGGCGGAGGATGATTGTGTCAGCTCGTACCGTAGCCTTCATTAATATGATTATCTATGCCATAAAACAAGTCAACCTTTTGGAGGTGGTCTAGCTTGAGTGATCAGACACTATCAGTTTACCCATGGTTTCTCTCATGGGGAGATGGGTCTCCATCTTGCCCGTTTGCTACACAGTTGCTGCCTTTCAATCTTTCATGTGTTTGTGATTTTTAATACTCTCTCGACCCTCATATGAACGTTCTTCCCAGGTTTACATACTGTTCTTGTCCAGCATCGCGTTGCACGCATCCTCTCTGAATCCTCTCACTTTCGAAGTGAAAGCGCTTTTGAATCCATTTGTTAATTAAACTTCCTCAGCACAATTTTTGTCATTTTTGTTTGGTTGGGAGATTTTCTAATATTTTTTTGCTGACACGATATAGCCGCATTTCCTGCGCGCTGTGGTGGTCACTGTATACATCCTCAAAAAAAAAAATAAAAAAAAAATATATAAAATATATATATATATATATATATATATATATATATATATATATATATATATATATATATATATATATACATCTCTACTCTATATATATATATATCATATATATATAGTTAAATATTGCATAATCGCAATTTATTATTTAGATCTTAAAGAACTTTAACAAAGTGGGAAGGTAAGGGTGCTATACGGGTTGACCACGCGTTTTTATTATTTTATCTTATTGTACTATTAATATAATTAATTTATGTTTATGGAACTTATATTTACTATTTATTATGTTTCACCAATTATTAATTCATTTTATTCTTTATTACTATTTAATATATATATATATATATATATATATATATATATATATATATATATATATATAATATATATATATATATATATATATATATATATATATATATATATGCTCTTTATATATATATATATATATATATATATATATATATATATACTGCTCTCTCTTCCTACCTATTTAAAGTTTTTTACAACTCCAGGAAGCCGGCCACCGCTCTTGGCGGTTCCACAGGTCGAGAAGGAAGATATGAGGCCGGCACGGGCGTCAGCGGAGCACTTGAAGGAGGGTGCTCATTGTGTCCTGGAAATGCGGCATCTGATTGCAGTGGGAGGTAGCATTTAACTGGTTGAATCTCATTTATATTAGAGTTTGGGTGGTGACCTGATCTGCTCGGGCAAGGTCAATTTGGCCTCAATTTGGCCCCTCAGTTTGGGAGGGTTTAAAGTAAAATGTTATTAGGTGATTTTATGATTACGTGTTGTTAGTTGTGTATGGATATAGTGAGCCATGGGATGGAGGAGGAGGGGAATAATGTTGTGGATCATTATAAATTTAGCTGGTGAGAAGGTGAGGTTTTGGTCTGTGTCAGGAGGGTGGAGAATATTTGGTGGTATGGGTGGAGTTGGATTTATGGTTTCTGGTATTGGGTCCCCACCATCTCCAGGAGGGTGGAGATAGGAAGGATGTAAGTCTCATCATGTAAATGTTGGATGGGGATGGTTTATTGCATCCAGTGATAATTCTAAGGGCAGTGTATTTTTGTGTGATTTGTAATTTTTTTTAGGTAGATTTTGACAGTGCTGAGAACCAGTTGCATAGTTTATATTTGTTCTTAGGAGTTGTTTGTAAGTAGTGGTGAGGGTGTGTTTCCTGTCACTGAAGTTGTGTTGGAAAGGGTCGGAGAGTGTTTAGTTTCCGTTGGGTTGATGAATTGATTTGGTCGATGGGGAAAACGTCATGTGTATGTCATAGGTAAGTCCTAATACTTTTGGGGTTTTGTTTAGGGGAGGGGATTGTTGTTCAGAAAGAAAGAAACTATTCGGAAATTGTTTTATATACCGGTATATATATATATATATATATATATATATATATATATATATATATATATATATATATATATATATATATATATATATATTTAGATATACTCTTTCTCTACTATATATATATACATATATGCCCATATATATATATATATATATATATATATATATATATATATATATATATATATATATATATATATAATATATATATATATATATATATATATATATAATTAAATAAATAATTTTAGGTCCAGCAATTTGAAAATGAATGACCTTGAATTTAATCTCAGCGTGTTCAAGAATGTAGAAGAAATCAAGATAATAGAAGCCTCCCTTAGCAAAATTGAAAAATTTGGACCAGTTAGGGGAAGTGTTAAGAGTTTAAAAGTGCACAATAGTGACATTGAAGCATTATCCGAGATAGTGGTTTGTGATTCATTGTATAAGGAAATTGAAGAAAGCACTGACGAATATGTATGGTCAAATCTAGAAGAATTGGATCTTAGTTTTAACAATATTGAAGTTCTAGATAATTCAGTTGTTTTAACTCCAAGGTTAAAATTTTTAAACCTTAAAGGAAATAAATTGAAAAATATTGGTAATTTTTTAGTTAAATTGCCGAAATTAGTTCATCTTGATTTGTCTAAGAATTTTTTAATAGAATTAAGTGACTTACATACAAAATTAGGAAATTTAAAAACCATCGATTTGTCCCAAAATTGCCTTACCAGCCTTGATGGATTAGCAAAACTTTACTCTGTAGTGTTTTTGAATTTAGCATCAAATAAAATTTGTACCATAACCCAGGTAGAACCAGTTTGTCTGCTTCCGTGCCTTGAGGAACTGAATCTCACAGGAAATCCTATTACAACTATAATTGATTATAGAACCAAAGTCTTAGAACTCTTTGGCAATAGAGCTTGTGAAATATGCTTAGACAATGAAAGGCCTACCCAAAAAGAACTTGATAAAGTAGCTGTGTTGCTGGCTTTAAAACATGCAAGGGAAGGGAGATTACCAAGCTTGACTTTAAGTCATCCCTTACCTTCTACTTCTTTCAATGTTTTACTAGAGAAACCAGATGTTGCCACCATTGCTAAGGAATGATATATATATATATATATATATATATATATATATATATATATATATATATATATATATATATATATATATATATATATATATATATATATATATATATATATATATATATATATATATATATATATATATATATATATATATATATATACACACAGTTTCCCCTGATGGGTAAAGACCAGAGACCCATGCCTAATCCATTAGTTTGGAGAAAACTCCTAATCAGAACCAAATTAAAAGCAAATATGTCCCGATGCGCGGCGTTTGAAAGTGTTCAAGTCAAAAGAAATGGAGAAAATAGAAAAAGAAAGAATGATTCGAACTTTACAAGTGGAGTATGAGTCTACTGACAGAGTAACGCTAGCTCTCCTCAAAGGAAGAGGTATGCGACTTGAGAGTTCGGAGATTGGTTTCTGTTGTATTAGCCATAGTACAAGGAGAGTGATGCGGCAACAGTTCAAGCTAGGCAGTGTGGGATTGGAGAGAGTCAGTAAGAGAAGGAGAGTTTAAAGGGTGAAAGCCCTTTTCAAGGAAAGATGTAAGAGTGGATTCAAACCATTTTTGTGATATACTCTATGCAAGATCGAACGACACCCTTGTACAGAGCAAGCAACTGTGGTGGTGTGCAAGAATCTCTTAAGGCGCCTCAGAGCACCATACCTTTTGGACACTTGTTTGGTGAGAAAAATTATGTTATCCATAGAGGAAAATTAGATAAAATAACTAGAAAAGGAAACACAAAAATGTGATGACAAGAAGTAGGTTTGAGGTGTGTATTTCTGAAGAACGATTATTACGTAGCTGTTGCAATGATTTTGTCGAGTAGATAGATGAAATAACAGGTTTTGAGGCATCGAAAATTGAAGGTAGTCGTGTTTTTTTTTGTCTCAGTTAGAGAGAGAGGAAAGATCAGAGGTCAGCTGTTCCCAAGCCACTCTCATTACATTAACTATTTGTGGTTCAGTAAAATGTCTTTCAAAATGGAAGGATTAATGAAGGGTCGAGTCATCAGCATAGAGAATGTATAGGTACCTAAGTTTCAGATAGAATGTAAAAAAAAAAAAAAAAAGTAGAAAGATTTGGGGATAAGTACTTCTGAAGAAAACCACCACTATTGATAGTTTTAAAAGGATGAACGATGGCCGTTTGTGACAGCAGGAATAGAATGACTATAAAGGAAGCCAGAAAGATTGACAGAAGAAAGAGAAGGATAGATATTGAAAGAAGGAATCGTAGAAGTAGAAAGTTTTGTACAGGCTCTATTGAAAGCTTTGGTATATCTACACACAGTGAAAGATTTCGAAATGCCTACGAAAAGAAAAAAGACATTCATCATTCGAGATATAGTTAAAAGATTTAAGATTTTTCAAATCTTCATATACATGAAATTTGCAAACTTTGGAAAGAACTAAGGAATAAAGCGATATGACAATAGTTTGAGAATTGAGAGGGGTCTCTATTTTTCGGCGAAGGTTGAATGAGTGCAAGCTTCCTCCAAGAAGGAAAGCTTGAAGTTAAAATGTAAACATTTAACGAAATACAAATCAAAAGTTTTAAGAGCTACAGGAAGATACCGTCAGGACCATACATTTTTGTATTAAAGCTCAGTGAACAGAGAACATCTTTAAAAAGAAATTACAATATTAGTAATTCATAAATTATTCATAAAATCATCTAAATCGGATCGGAATTAGAGGTTAAATTTGGAAGTGAAAAGAGTTCATATATATATATATATATATATATATATATATATATATATATATATATATATATATATATATATATATATATATATATATATATATATATATATATATATATATATATATATATATATATATATATATATATATATATATATATATATATATATATAATATATATATATATATATATATATATATATATATATATATATATATATAAAATGAAAAATAGACATAGAATTTTGAGAGAAACAATAGAGGAGAGGAACCAGAAACATTATTGCATTTTCTATGGAGAAAAGATTCAGAAAAAGTCTAAGGTGAAATAAATGCATGAAATTCTGTGGCTTGCAGACGGCGGCGCTAATAATAATAGTAGCTTTTAATGCAATTGCATTCCGATTCCAACCTAAAATGTTGCCACCCAGAATCATTGCAATTATAACTTCTGTTTCCCAGTTTAAATTCAACTTTAAACAGTTTTTGAGGCTTTACAAAGACTAAAGTGATAAATTACGAAGTACTAATGGCCTTAATATTTTTAACATCCAGAAAATAGTATTCCAAGCTAATTCTTATGAAGTACTAAACTTCTTATTTTTTTATTGACATTTAAAGACATCGGACTTAAAAATTAATTATTTCTAAATTCTAAACTTAAATTTTAGCACTTATCTGAAGGATTCAAGTATGTAGGTATAGGTGGTTTGTTATGTTAATTTTGAAGGAATGATGTTACATCTGCTATGCAATTAAAGTCACTTGTTTGATTCATCAAGGTATCAGTAGACACGAGATAGAATTTTTTCAGTACAATTTTTGATACATTTGACTTTTCAGTTTCTTCTGTACAACAGTGCATGCACAAAAAACTTAACCAACCTATTAATATTGTATGCATCTCCCTTACATGAGTTTTTTGTGACCTTAAACTACGTATTGTCAATGCTTCATTTATAAAATTGTTTATTACACCCAAAGAATCAAAGATGATAAACCTGAAGGTGTTGCTGATTGCTTGACTGCCATCATAGTTCTTAAAGCAATTTAAATTCCGGTCATTAAATAATTATCCACTTTATTAAATTTGCACTTGCACGGATATAGCAAACTCGGTATATTGTTTACACAAAAGCTACTTTTTTCTGTTTCCTGTATTTTTTTTTTTTTTTTACAGACCTATTGTGCTGCCTTTGTTATTGATAATTTTACAACTTTTCCTTCCAAAATCACTGGATTTTCCTTTGCATTAACAGCCTTTAACTGAACCCTGGACGCAAATGAAGGAAGCTTTTGTTAATAGTACAAGGGAAATATGGGAACCTGATAAAGTAGGAAGTAAAATAGTGAGTGATGTAATGAAGATGTGATGTTAGCGGTTAAAAGTAAAAAAAGAGGCGCAGTTGAATGTGCTAAAAGCCAGTGATGAGATCTCGAAAGAAAGATGTTTCGAAATATATAAGGTGGAAAATAGGAAGACTAAAATTATCGAATGAACACATTTGGGAGTTGTGTGGTGTAAAGCAGCGATCTCCAAACTTTTTTGATCGCGTACCCCTAAGACGAAAATAATTATTAGTTGCACCCCTATAGGTCTGTAATGTAATGTAATATAATATAATATAATATAATTTAATATAATATAATATAAGAGACAGCGACCAATGGGAGAACCTCGCGCTCACGTGATGCACTCGCAAATGATCGTGAGCCTACTTCTTTGGCGTACCCCTAATTATCACTTTGCGCTCCCCACTTTGGAGACCACTGGTGTAAAGAATGGCATAAATGGTTTGGTCATCTGGGAAGATGGATGATAGGTTGGTTAAGCGGATGTATAGTGGTGAGCATGCTGGAAATCGACCGGCTGGGAGACCGAAGGAAAAGTGGATGGAGTCGGTAAAGGGATGAGAGTTTGGCAGTGGTGAGAATAAAGGTGCCTAATAGGAGTAAATGGCTAGGTTTTGTGAGGGGGTATGGTTGTTTGTCTCCTAGTTCAGGGGATGAACCCTACATTGACGAGATACCACAATGAGGGTTCATCGCAGTCTCGTGTATTTTTTCTAACGAGTTCTTACTTAAGGGTATGTAGGGGGTGACTTTATTTTCGACTTAGGTCATGTTCTACAACTTTCCTGCTGCCGGTGCATGCCGCGCACCTCACCCCCCAATCTGGAGAAGGGTGGTGGTAGTTGATGACGATGAAAATGAATAAGGATATACTTATTAGTGTCATTACGGTACTACTAATCATGCATACTTCCATAAGGTTCCTTTATCTTTGTTTCATAGGTGGCAGTTTTATTGTGTCTACATGCACGTGATCTTTTACGTTATGTACTTGTAACTATATTGGAAGTATATTGTTTTTAATTATTTGTGGCTTGTGCTCAGTGCTTCACATACTCCAGATTTCAGTAAAACTGGAAGCGTATGATACTATCCAGTCTTAAGAATTGAGTTTTCAGAAGAGTACAGTAACTTCCATCGCTTAATTTTTCTGGATTCACCATAGAGGCTCTTTTTGTGAAATTTGATTTGGTTACATATGGTTGAGAAATCTTTGTCAAATGTAGTGTAAAATAAGTGATGATCTGCTAACAGCGAGTTCATTTGGCAGGTTTTGGCTTTAATAATTTTGAGCATGGGCGATGAGAAATATTTATGAAACTTAAATATGAATTGTTTTTTTGTATTTAAAAGCATAGGTTTAAAAATTTTCCTTTCCTATGAAACACCTTTTGCCTTATAGTTTTCAACTCTCTACCTCATTGTCTATTAATATTAAATTCTTGATATGTAAAAAAAAAAAAAAATTATTCCCCAAAAGTGTGGGTTTTCCTGACTAGTACTTTACAATCATTGTCTCTTTGAAATGAATATGTAGGTGTCAATAAAAGACGGTTACAAACGGACAATAAGAGTAATTTTAACCACTTTAAATTTGTTTATTGTTTTTGTTTAGTCTACTAACATATTTTATTAAACATGAAGATAATTTTATTATAGTTTTATTTTCATGTATACGAGTGTATACACAACTTGCATTGTTGAAAAATTAACTGTCGACATGAAGATTGGATCACTGGGTTAGTAATGTTTGTGAGGGGATAAACTTAGCCTCTCAAACTGATATCAAACATTTCAATAGAAAGTTCCTTAAAGGAACGTAACAGTCCTGATGAATTGGTATTAGAACAGGACATTGAGTATTAGCTTTTGCAGAAGCATCACCAGCTTATTTCCAACCCTCACCCTGGAATATATCCACCTAATCTTTAATTTGTAACTTCCCTGAATTCACTCTTGCGTCTTAGTATTTATTTTGAACCAACACCCTTCCTTAATTCCTAGCTTATGTACCCGTTTTATCAACATCATCCCTCTACCCTTTCCTCTGTTTCTCTTTCATACCACCCCTTGCTCTCTCTCTTACGCCTGTCAGTTTTTCATAATTCCATGCTCCTTCAGGGCCATCCCCACTATCTTACTGCTTTCTTGTCATCCCTCCAGGTGTACCCACCCTATATTTTTGCCTTTGACCAGACTGCCCATTGTAGGGGACCCGAAGCTCTGCTTACCACTGGCCAGACCGTTACGCACTTGAAAGTATAATTCCAGGTATCGCTTTCGCTCCGTATGGTTCACGAGGCACTCTCCTTTTGCAGTTTTATTTTACTTCCGTTGGTTTTGCTGGGCAGTCGTTTGTTTATTTCATCCCCATTACCTTTTTTTTTCTTTTTCCTCAATGTAGTGATGGGACGATTAATCGTCATCGGCATATTTTTTCCCAATCGTCATCGTCAATTTTTGCCGATTAATTGAGCAAATGTTAAGAATTTTGGAAAATATTAAAACAATAATGTGAATAAACCCAATAGTAGCCTAACACAACCAAACACAAAACAAACTTGACTCACCCTGATGATCCTTTCTGATATTGAAGTTGAGATGTTGAGAGAGAATTTTATTTATTAAACCATGAATCAAAACAAAACAATACTCTTGTTCCTAGGTAGCCAGAAGGTACCTATTTTTATTATATACATAAATATTGCTTAACACTATACTTAGCCACACCACACCTATGAATCGCACCCTACTACCCCGTACACTAGCCAGACCTATGGTGCGCACCCAGACCTAAACTACCAAGGATGATACACGGATATTTATCCAGAGGGAGGGGCTACATTTACATTTACATTTAAGGATACGGATCATATACATAGGATTGTTACCTGAAAAGATAAAATAAATAAATGTAATACAAGAAACCACAAACACTCCTCTACTACCAGCCGACATAGTCGTCTGGTCACCTACACCATAGTAACACTTGCTCCTCAGTTGTAGCGTTGTAGAACCTCCCTATGAACTTCCATCAAACCTCATCTTCGCACTACCATCTCTTGCCTGAAGACACCATACATCATCATCAGCATAACACAACACATCATACCTAAGAGAACAAAAAAAACAATCAAATAATATATATATATATATATATATATATATATATATATATATATATTATATATATATATATATATTATATAGGGTTGATATATATATATACATATATATATATAAATATATTATAGTATATATTATATATATATATATTATATATATATATATATAATATATATGATATATATATAGTAATATAGTGATATACTATATATATAACACTTCGAAAATCTGTATAATATTGGCAGTAATGAAGAGGTGATATTGAATGTGTTGGTTTAGTGGTGCAAGAAGGAATAGGTATTTTGGGGATGAGGTTATTAGCAAGGAGGAGGTAATGGGTAGAGTGAGAAAGTTGAATAATAGTAAATCTGCAGGTATAGATGAAATTACTGGTGAAATGATGAAGAGAACGGAGGCGAGATTGGGATTGATTGGATTTGGAAGTTGTGTATAAAGCGGCTTATGAGGGTAGAGTTCGAGGATTGGAGAGAAGAGCAGTAAAGTACCTTATAAAGGTAAGGGAGATTAAAAGGGAACTGTTAGAAATTATAAGAA
>JABUQX010059775.1:15000-22500 GCA_015478945.1 Trachelipus rathkii | reverse complement strand
AAATATATGTCTGCTATTAAGAAAAAGTGGTGCTACGAATAAATGGTCAATATCGGATTGTCACTTTGATAGGGACAATCGAGAACTAATATTAATCGATATTGAGAATCGGTCGATTAATAGTAACACTCTATATCGACTTTATATATATTGATAAATTTTACATAAGAAATAAAAGAAACCTGTTTTAAAACATGATCCTTTGAAGAAGAAGAAGAAAAAAAAAAACAAAACCCCGGGGAAAATGATTTTTCGGTGTTGCTATCAAACGTACAAGCATGGCCAACATGTAAAAAATTTGTGGCTATAAATTTTTGGCATTCAACTGAAACTCTTACAATTTTTTTTGGCTAGTCCTCTAACTGAGGAATGATATAGGCATCCGCTAACTGCATTCCACAACATTTTTCAAATTATCGCAATTGCAATTCCTCAATTTATTTTGGTATTCCGGAATTGCGGACTTAAATTGCGGAACGTCCAACTCTGAGATATATATATATATATATATATATATATATATATATATATATATATATATAATATATATATATATATATATATATATTATATATATATATATATATATATATATATATATTATATATATATATAGATATATATATATATATATATAATATTTATGTATATATATATATATATATATATATATATATAGTATATATATATATATATTAATATATATATATATATATATATATATATATATATATGTGGATATTAAAATATATATAGGTTTGGGTTATAAATTATATATATATATATATATATATGTCAGCCTCCAGATTAGATGTCCCATGTATGTAAAAAAAAAAAAACTATGATAGCTAAATAAAAACTAAATACATTTTGAAATCAGCAAGCATGGGAATTGAGTTCCGCCAGACCAAATCAATTTTTCGACTATAAAAAAAACTAATAATAAATAAATAAATAGGTTTCATGTAAGATAATTCTCTCGTTCCCCCAAATTTTTTCGCGTTCCCCAGTCATGAGTCCCCAATATTTTCTTTTCAATGTTTAAGGCTGAGCAGAGCCGCGCGCGGGCGCACACCACACACTCTATGATAGATATGTCAGAAGAAATTAAATTTTTTTGATGACCTGACCTAACCTAACCTAGTAATGCAATTATGAGTGTAATTTAACTTTAATTTTTATTGTTTTATTAATTTTTAATTTTTGCCATTATTTTTAGTTTTCCCTAAAGTATTGAAAAGATATAAGGAAAACGTTTATTTTTTATGGGTATCATGTTTAATTAAATTAAGTTTGGAAACGTACGATTATAATATTTTTTGGAGTTATTTATTAAAATTAATAATTATTAATTTTTTTTTTTTTAGTTATGTGTAGTTTTTTAGATACATGGGCACCTAATCTGGGAGACTGGGCCCATATATAGGATATATAATTATATATATATAATATATATAATATATTATATATATATATATTGTATATATATATATATATATAATATATATATATATATATATATATATATATATATATATATTAATATATATACATAATAGTATATATATATATATATACGATATAATATATATATATATATATATATATATATTAATATATATATATATATATATACTATATATATATATATTATATTATATATATATATATATATATATATAATATATATATATATATATATATATAGATTTATATATATATATATATCATATATATATATATATAGAATATATATATATATATAATATATATATAATATATATATATATATATATATATATATATATATTTATAAAAATATATATATATAGGTATATATATTATATAATATATATATATAATATAAATATATAAATCCCGGTATAGCGTCGGGCGGATGACGTTGGCCACTTTAGGGTATAAACTTTCGTCTTCCCCACTCCCCTAAAACACTGTTTGGTATTTTTTTTCTGAAAATCAAGGGCCCATAGTAGGGTCAGTAGCACACAAAAAATATTATAATGTAATTTATAATTCATTAGTTTTATTAAATGTTTAAATATAAGCTCATTTAGACTCAGTGAAGGGTGAATCGGACCATCATTGTTTTTCGTATTATCTTTTTAAATTCCTTTTTTATGTATAAATTCAATTTTTATACTTTTAATTTTTACTTTAATATAGAAATTGTTATTATATTAAAATAGTAATAAGTAATTAAAATGCGAGGATGATAAATAAAATAATGAAAAATGTGGTGGCCCAATCCACCCCATTCGTGGGACAAACTTGGACACTTTTTTGAATTCATATTTTCCATATATTAAATTTCATTTTTTATTTTAATTTTAACTTAATATAAGTAACTTTTATTATATTATTAAAGATAAATGTAATTAAAAATGTCAATAATAATAGGCTACATAAAATAAGAATAACAATGGTGGCCCAATTCACCCCATCATCAATTTTTATGGGGGGGGGGATGAATCGGGCCAAGTTAGGCCCAGCGATTTAACCACTATGTACTGTTTGGAACAAAAATTTAGTTTGCCAGTTTAAAGCTAACATACTCAACTGTATACACTGAAAAAATATATAATTAAAATCTGTCCATAACTTTTCATTTAAAACAAAGTTAAAAAAAACTCGCATTTTTCAAATGTGAAATTCTATTTAAGGACATTTTATACACTAATTTATTATATTTTTTTAAAAAATATAAAAACTCTCTAGAATTAAAGATAATCTAAATAAAACTTGTAGTACTACCACGATGAGCAAAAAAAAATTTTTTTTTTTATTTAGACACACCGCCCGACGCTATATAACAGACTGCCGGATATCCGGCTATCCGGCTAATTCACTATCCGATATCCGGTTAACTTCCAGCCGGATATCCGGTATCCGGCTATCCGGCTAATTCACTATCCGGCCCATCCCTAATATAATATATAAATATATATATAATAATTATATATAGCAAACTATATTTATATAAGTAGAAATATAATTTAAAATATATATATATATATATAATATTTTTTATATATAAAAGAATAAAATATATATAGATATATATATATATATTATATATATATATATATATATTATATATATATATATATATATATATATTCTATTATTATATTTCTTTTCTTTTTTCTTTATTCTTCTCCCTTTTTCCCCAAAGAATGGGGGGGTTAAGGTGCTGTACAAGCATCGCGAAAAGAAAAGCAGTAGAGAGAACATGACAAACGGTGGCGAAAAAAAAAGCCAGCCCTTACCGCCCCCTCGTACCATAATTAGTGAGAGGCTCGTCACAGAACAGGAAAATCACCTAGAGCATCATGGGACCGCGACGGACCCTCAATATGGCATATCCGTCAAGTGTAGGGTTCATCCCTGGCCCAGGTGGGCCACAACCATGGCCCCATACAAAACCCCGCCATCTTCCTATCATGCACCTATTTCTGGCCCTCTGCCAAACTCACATTTCTCTCCTTCAGACATTCGTCCACCGACTCAATCCACTTCCTCTTCGGTCTATCAGCCGGTCGGTTCCCAACACACTCTCCCCTATACATCCGCTTAACCAACCGGCTATCATTCATCCTTTCCACATGACCAAACCATCTCAACATACTTTCATTTATTTCTCCATTTACCCCTTTTCTTCACACCATACAACTCTCCTAATGCGTTTCATGTCCTCACTTTAATTATCTTTTCACACCTAAGCATGCCCCTGAACACATTGAACTTTAATCGATACTTCTTATTCAGACCATAGTCTTCACTACCAACAAACGCAGGTAACAGCATACCCTCATGTAAGACTCTAGCGCACTCAAGACGTAGCCCCTTTACATTCACCAACGATTTTAATTGCACCAGCAACCTTCCAGCCATTCACAACTTTCCTACTACACCTGCAATGGCATCCGTTCCTTCTCATTCCAAACACATACCCTACAATATTTAAACTCAGGGGACACGGTTTGCTCCAAACTGGCTTCATCATCTAACAAACTTCACACTGAGGACTGTCCTCCCTCACAACCATAACCTACTCTTATCACGGTTTACTTTCAAACCTCTCCTTTACATACCCTGCAATCTCTCTACCAATCTCTCAAACTCTCTTCAGATCGCCACACAAAACCAAATCATCCGCACAATTAATAGGTAGGGCACCCTCCAATCTCTCCATTTCTCCATCATCTAACACCATTTCTGCCATCCCCACCTCGAATCTTTCATAACCCCATCCATATACACATTGAATAACCAAGGGAGACATAACAAAACCCTGTCTCACTCCGCTATTAATTCTAAACAATCACCATTGACACCATTTATTCGTACACACGCTTCACTATCGTCATACAAACTTTTGATTTCCATTCAGAAGCCTACCCGACCAAACAGCCATATATCACTAACTGCCATAAAGTTTCCATTAACTCTATCATACGGCCTGTTGTTAAATCCATAAAACCTAAATATATTTATTCTTCTTCTCCCTCATTTCTTCAATCAGTTTGTTCAATGAAAGATTTGATCCACAATCCCTACCACTCCTAAAGCCCCTTGTCTTCACCAACCAGTCCCCTCAGTCACTCGACGCACTCTGTCGACCAAAATACCAGCATATACCTTCCTACAACACTCAATAAAACTTATTCCCCTATAATTTCTTACAATTCCCCTTTTCTCCCTTACCCTTATATAAGGGTACTATTAGCGCTCTCCAATCCCTTTGAACTATACCCTCCATAAACGCTATTACACAACTTCCAAATCCTATCAATCAACATCTCGCCTCCGCTCTTGATACCACAGAGATTTCATCTATACTGGCAGATTTACCATTCTTCAACTTTCTCCCCCTACCCATTACCTCTAATAACCTCATCCCCGAAATACCTATTCCTTCTTGCCACTCGCTATTCAAGACCACACACATTCACTAAACAACCTTCATCATTATGTGATATTGTGCAGATTTTCGGAAGTGTTCTTTTCCACACTCCCCTCACATCCATTTTATCAGTTACAATCAGTTCCAAAAGCACCATCCCTATTCATTACTTCTAAGTGCAGTATTCCCCTTATTCTCATTCTTAACCTTTCGCGCTTCGTTCCAGAAGAGCTTCCTATTTCCCTTGTATGTCCTCATTCATCCTCCTCCAAACTGTTCATTTACCTCTTGTCTTCTCCCCTACGTATGCACTTTTAGTATTTCTTTTTTCCTCCTTTTATAATTCCAAGCATCTTTCTTTTGAAACTTCATCATATGCTTTTAGTACATTCAACCACGCTTCTTTTGTTACCTTTAACCGCTTTTCATCACCTCTTCAATTCCACCATTCGCTGTAATCATTCTTACTTCCTACTTGTAGCACATCCACCACACCTTCCTTGCACACTAACAATGCTTCCTTCCATTTGCCCCAGATTTGTCAGTATTCAACGTTGTTCACATTCAACCGATTAACTAGCGAGCGCTCTTACAACATACTTTTCCTTATAACTTTGCTCACTTAACTTCTCACTCTTAATTTTACCTACTTCCTTTCGTATCACCTTCCATCTCATCCAAGCCCCCACTAACTTAATGTTACATAGAACAACATAATATCCGATAATCAACATTTCCTAAACCCCTCACTTGATTACAGCCAACACATACTTCAACAGCTCCTTCTTCACCAACACAAAATCAATCATACTTTTCACTTCGATACCATCTCTACCTACACCAAACTCTAGTATGCTTATGGATACTCCTGTGTTTAAAGAAAGTATTACTACACACATACCTCTCTATTCACAGAAATCAATCACCTTCTACATCTCATTTTCTCCCGCCACCCCAAAACCACCTTTTATACCATCCCTTTTGTGATCACCTATCCAACCATTCAGGTCCCCCACACTATGTCAATCTGAAGCTCCTACTTACCCCATCCAGAGCATCATTTCAAATTATCCCAAAAATCGTACTTCTTAAACATTTCCCTCAGATGGACCATACGTCACAACCACACATACCTTGACCTTTATCAAACTTAAATTTAACCATTAGATTTTAGGACTCACACACTCAAAGTCTACCATATCTTTGTTACCACAGGTCACTCATCAAAATTGCAACTCCTTCTCTCCTCTTCTCATTCTCTTTCACACCAGCACGCACACATTTCACACCCACACCACTTAGTTTCACCTTTTCCTTTCATCTTTTGTTTCAGTCACAGCGAGCAAATCAAATTTGCCCTTTCTAATACATCCCAACACCTCTCTCCTCTTCTCCTCAACATTTATTCCTCTGCATTTCCATGTACCCATACGATTCATTCAATTTCGCGAAAGATAGAAGGTCGTTTACGGTGATCACGAACCATTTCCGAGGCATGCATCAGCATTCCTAGCAAGAGATAGGTGGTAGTGGGCAGCCAACCAAACTACCACCGCCCCTTAGTCGACTTCTACGACACGCAGGGCATACGATGTGGGCAATTCTTTTCTCCCCCACACACAGGGATAGGAGTAGTAGGGATGTCTGTAAGGTGTTATCAGAAGTGGGGTGTGTATTTTAATCATGTGTATATGATATGTGGATAAAAAGGTGGTGTCTGTAAGATTGTTGCCTGGAGGATGAATGTGTAAAGAATATGAACGCAAAGGAGAAAGACGCACCATTAAAAATGGGAGGTATTTCAATCGCTTCGAGTTGGTGTACTCTCCCTCTATAATGAATATAGTGAATATATATATTAATATATATATATATATATATATACCTATATATATATATATATTATATATATATATATACTATTATATATATATATAATAATATATAATATATATATATATATATATATATATATATATATATATCATAATATATATATTATATATATATATATATATATATATATATATATATATATATATACTATATATATATATATATATATATATATATATATACCTATATATATAATAATTTTATATTATATAGTTATAATATATATATATATATATATATATATATATATATAATATATAATATATATATATATACTATATATATATATATATATAATATATATATAGATATATATATATATATATATATATAATATATATATATATATAATACTATATATATATTATATATTATTATATATATATATATAATATATATATATATATATATATATATATATATATATAATATATATATATATAATTATATATATTATATATAGATATATATAATATATATCATAATATACCTATATATATATTATATATACTATATATATATATATATATATATATATATATAATATATATATACTATATATTATATATATAATAATATATACTACTATCATAATATATATATATATATATATTATATATATATATATATATATATATATATATATATATATATTATAATATATATAATATATATATATA
>JABUQX010059775.1:5000-10000 GCA_015478945.1 Trachelipus rathkii | reverse complement strand
TGCAGACGAGCCATTTCAACGAAATCAATGTCTGGTAAAGGAGAGATAGCGTTAATTCGGGATAGAGCATCGGCAGGAATGTTGTCTTTTCCTTTTATATGGCGGATATCAGTTGTGAATTGGGCAATGAACTCAAGGTGGCGAGCTTCACGAGGTGACTGTTTCACTGTGGAAGCTGTAATGGCATGCGTGATGGGTAAATGATCAGTTACAACATGGAATTCCCGACCTTCTATGAAGTAACGGAAGTGCTTAATAGCTAAATAAATTGCGAGAAGTTCCCTTCCAAACGCGCTATACCTTGTTTCAGGCGGCTGGAACTTTTTAGAAAAGAAAGCTAATGGACGCCATTCGTTATCAATAAATTGTTGTAGCACAGCTCCAGCTGCGAAGTCTGAAGCGTCGGTGTTGATTCTAGTCGGGGCTGTGTCGGATGGAAATATAAGTAACACGGAAGAGGCAAGGGCTTCCTTGATGGCGGTGAAGGCATTAGTTGCTTCGTCGTTCCAATCTACAGTGACAGAAGCAGCAGAACCTTTACGTGGATGCTTAAGAAGTGCGTGGAGCGGGAGGAGAATTTTAGCAGCGGACGGTATAAAACGATGGTAAAAATTTACCATCCCTAAAAAACGACGGAGTTGACGCTGTTTTACGGGCTTCGGAAAATCACGAATGGCTGCCACACGATCTTCAAGAGGACGTATACCTTCGGCAGAGATTGTATGTCCGAGAAAAGTTAGGGATGAAACTCCGAATTCACATTTGGAAGAATTGACACATAGACCAAATTCACTTAGTCTGGTAAAAACTTGCCTGAGATGTGAAGTATGTTCTTCCGGAGAGGCACTGGCAATCAATAAGTCGTCTATGTAGGCGAATACGAAGGGTAAACCACGTAAGACTGAATCTAGAAGACGTTGAAATGATTGACTAGCATTTCGTAAACCGAATGGCGTTCGAAGAAATTCGTAAAGGCCGAAAGGAGTGATAATGGCAGTCTTATGAATGTCGTCCGGATTGACGGGAATTTGAAAAAATGCGGAAATTAAGTCAATTTTTGAGAAGATGGTACAACCAGAGAGATGGGATGTGAAATCCTGTAAATGAGGTACATTATAGCGGTCCGGGCGGGTGATTGCATTTAGGCAGCGATAGTCACCGGTCGGACGGTAATCTCCATTTGGTTTGAGTACCATATGCAAGGGAGAGGCATAGTCAGACTTTGAAGGTCGGATGATGCCCTTCTCTAAGAGAGATTCAAATTCTAGCTTCGCAGCTTTGAGTTTATCTGGTGCAAGACGTCGTGCGTGAGAGAATGGAGGTCTGCCGGAAGTTTCAATGTGATGAACAACATTGTGTTTCACAGGAGGGAACTTGGAGACTGGAGAGAGAAGCTCTGGAAAATCGGTAATTAATAATGATTCAAAACTATTATTAGATGGAGAAAGATGTATGCCACTAATGGATGCGGAAGCACGAATACAAGCGGATGAGAAATGAGTCTCAAAATCAATGATGCGGTTGTGATTCATGTCAACAAGAAGGTTGAAGTGGGACAGGAAGTCTGCACCTAATATTGGTAATGTGACGTCGGCAATCGTGAAGTCCCATATAAAGTCACGACGGAATGAGAGCGTTAAATGGAGTCGTTTGGTACCATAAGTGTTAATGGTTGTGCCATTGGCGGCGCGTAAAGAGCCTGATGCTTCTGGAGTATGAGTTTTCCCGAGGATGGAACGTGGTACAGCTGAAATTGAGCTCCCGGAATCTACGAGATAAGATAGTTTGGTGGAGGGATCGTAGACACAAAGTAAGTTTGACGCTTTTGAAACCACCCCGAGCGTGTTTACGGAGTGGTGTTTAAGTTTAAATTCCCGAATGTACAAGGCTTAAGACATGACCGAGTTTGATCTCCAAAACGTTGATGGTTTCTACAAATACCCTGCTGGTTATGTGACGGATACTGAACCAAGGCCTGAGAAGCAACAGGAGAAGAGGCGAATTGACGCGAAGGAGTAGGCGAGCGGCGATATGAACGTCGTTGCATAGTAGGAGAGCGAGAATTATGACCATAATTGTATGCAGAATAAGTATGTGATGCATTGGGAGGGGGCTGGGGGTATGAAGGAGGAGGTGAATAAGGATGATGAGAGGATGAAGGATACTGTTGAGGTTGAGGATATTGTTGTTGAGGATAAGGATATTGTTGTTGAGGATAAGGAGGGGAAGGAGGAGGGGGGGAGGAGCAGTGGAACGCGTTTCCAAAGCTCGCATTCTAGTAGTTAAATCCATGATGGTGTTCTGCAACACCTGTAGTTGGGAGATAATATAAGCATTTTCAGTGGGCGGCGGTTGTCGCATCGCGTTGACTGACTCATTTACATGCGATAGTGACGCTGGTGTTAAGTTATTATTACTGGTGGGATCCGTGATATGCGAAACTTGTGAAGGTATGTCTGCTGTCGTAAGAGGTTTCGCTTTGCAAATTCTGTCAGCAAAAGTAGCTAGTTCTTGTAGTGAACAATTAGGATCGACGGTAGCTAAGCGTAATTGCATCTCTGCAGGGAGTTTCTGTAGGAAGAGATGACGTACAATGTGTATACAATTACCTACGGGAGGGCCGTCGAGAAGATTTAACATATCAGATAATAGAACTGATGGCAAACGATCTCCAAGAGAGCCACCAGTCAAAAGCTTTTTCACTTTTTCAGCGTCAGTTTCTCCCAGCCGGTTTAAAAGTTCGGTTTTAAGTTGAGTGTAGGGTTGGTTGTGAGAATGCAAGGAAGGTAAAACATCCTTCAGGCGCTGTAAAATAGGAACAGGCAAGATATTTAAAAGAGCTCTGAATCGTGCAAGCTCATTGGTGGATTCCAGCTGGAGCTCGAGTAAGGTAAAGGTCAAATCGAGATCATTGGTGACGAACTTGCCAGTGTAAACGTTAGATGTCTCCCTGTCTGAAGCAGGCTGTTGCGATATCACATTGCATATTTTCCAGTATTTGCAGCGTCAGGAGGGGACATGGTTTATAAAAGTTAATATACGATTGTAAAAAAAAATTTTGAAAACAATATTACGAGACAAAAAATATATGCTTAAGATGCGATTTGCATACGCTAAATATTATAAAAATAGTGGTCAGGGACCAAAAAAGACAACAAATATTATAAATAAGGATGCAAAGGATGTCAAAAATATATAAGCGGCCGCTTGTACGGGCTAAAATGGTTTAAAAATGATATGTTGAAAAAGGTTATTTGGGCCAGAAATGGCCTTGATATTATTCTAAAAAAATTTTTTTTTTTTTTAAAATATATAAATAAATTTCCGCTTCAGGCTGTGGATCCTTGTTGAGACGAGAGAGGTTTCGAAGTAGGTGTAGGAATGCTGGGATATGTAACGACGTCAGCACTCACTCCAGATCACCACTGTTACGTTGGACGTAACTTGAGATGAAGAAGGGTTGAAATACCAAAGAGAACGTTTGGGGTCATATGTCATAATCTATTTAAACAAAATAATAGACACAATTAATATAATGAAACAATTAACGATAATAATAATAATAATAATAATAATAATAATAATAATAATAATAATAATAATAATAATAATAACAATGAGATTATAAAATGAGATATAAAAGTTACGCATGAAATAATGCATTTTCTTTTTACAATTAACAATTCTATTTAGGACAGACTATTATATTTAATTAATAAATTTTTGCACATAGCTTCGCTATATAATTGAATAAAATATTAATAAGTTGCTTAAAATCTAAATAAAATGTAATACACAATAAAGGTTATTTATGCTAAATGATTTTTACTAAGTATCACTACAAAGAATTATTCACTTTACGAAAAGGCACAAAAATTAGGCTTTAGAAAATAACACAAAATGCTGACCTTGTAGCATTCGAGGGTAAAGGTTACACTGAAGATAGATTGAGCACTGAACGTGTGTAACAAAATCACTGATGCTCACAGAAATAAATGTTGATAAGATTTTGCGAATGTTTATAATGAATACAGGTTATTTTGGACGTTATAGAGGAGCGGTTCCAGAATGTTTGTTCGAGGCGAAAATGGCGGGATCGATTGACCAATAGCAAACAAGGATGTGGTCACGTGAGAAGTAGGACGATAATAATGAAAAGGAAGAAAGAGAAGGTAATAATATATATATATATATATATATATATATATATATATATATATATATATATATATATATATATATATATATATATATATATATATATATATATATATATATATATATATATATATATATATATATATATAAATTATTATTATTATTATTATTATTATTATTATTATTATTATTATTATTATTATTATTATTATTATTATTATTATTATTATTATTATTATTATTATTATTATTATTATTATTATTATTATTATTATTACAAAGCCCGATACTTATCATCTAATGCACCTAAAAAGACTAACTGATTGATATGCTCGGAAGTCAATCTATTCCTTTCATTTGAGCAAACATTGTTTAATAATGAAACTGTTCGTTCTGATGAGACTGACGTCGCACTTACAGTAAAATATTTCATTGCTAACATAAACATAGCAGGGAAAGCATTTTTACTATCATTCCAAAATTTTATTGGGTCGCATTATCCACTTGATCACAGAATAGTGATTAGTGCAGGGGTTCCCAAACTTTTTACTTCACCGCGGCACCCTTGTTGTGCTAAAAAAAATTCGCGGCACACCTACTCTTAAATTGGTTTGACTACTTAGTCTTAGGTCTTAGGAAAACAAGAAAACACAATGCAAATTTAATGCTCATTTACCTTTAATGTGAAGAATGAAACGGTTTTAATGAATTTTTCATTATTTTCTTTAAGTTTATGGGAAGTTTTGTCAATTTTACACTTAAATCACTTGACGCTGAAAGTTTACTCCTGTATCTGTTTTTTATGTAAGCATACGTTGAGAATGCAGACTCGCATATATAAG
>JABUQX010059774.1:7500-22500 GCA_015478945.1 Trachelipus rathkii | reverse complement strand
TTTATAACCAGTTAAAAATAAACAACTTAAATTGGCTACAAACAAATGTCAAAATCAAAAAATGTACGTCTTTTATAATAAAAATTCAATTAAGTTTTTCCAAATTTTTGTGTGAAAACTTTATACAAAATTGTTTTGGGAGTCGAAAGGAGTCGTTTTTTTATCGACTCCCGACTTCCGGACTCCCAACTTTTTGGGAAATCGACTCCCGACTCCGACTCCGACTCCTTACCCCTGAAAACGCTCGACTCCCGACTCCGACTCCCCATCCCTGATTTCTTCTTTATAATTTTATTTTTGTATTCAATAATTAATTTCCAAAATAGTCAAAAGTAATGATTTTAAAATTTTGCAGCTCCTCGAACCCAGATCAGAAATGAAAAAATTTAAATGTTTAAAATTTTACATTTTAAAAATCCAAAATCGTAATTTTTTTCCATTTAATTTTAAAGTCACTTTGAACAAAAAGCTTTCTTTCTCTCTCTCTCTTTTTCTTCTTAAATTCTTCAGTACTAGATTTCTCAACCACTTCATCACTTCAATAAATCATCTCGGACTATCCTTCTTCTTTCCAAATTCTCTCTCTTCTGGTCCTTCTTTATTTGGCTTCCCCTTTAGTTTCCACTGCGTCCACACACGACGATTGTCGAATTATATATATATATATATATATATATATATATATATATTATGTATGGGGAGTCGAATTATATATATATATATATCATATATATATATATATATATATATATATATATATATATATATATATATATATATATATATATATATATATATATATATATTATATTATATATATATATACATTATTAATTGATATATATATATATATATATATATATATATATATATATCATGGATGTTGAGTCGAGAAAAAATAACTCGACTCCCGACTCCGACTCCCAGAGTCGATTTTACAAACAACGACTCCCGACTCCCAGAGTCGAATTATAGAAACAACCGATCCCACTTCCGACTCCCAATGGAAAATGGAACGTGAATTTTTTCCAAAATTATGAACTTTTATTTTCATCGTTATATGCTAAATAAACATTGAAAAAAAAAAGAATTATGACAATAAATTTTAATAATTTCTAATAATAATAATAATAATATTTACACTTTTTAACAAAATAGGCACTTTATATTACGAGTAGGCCTATGTATGCACACGTAAACTTGTTGACAAAAAAAAAATTTACAATATTATTATTATTATTATTCAATTAAATTATTATTAATAATAATAATAATAATAATAATAATAATAATAATAATAATAATAATAATAATAATAATAATAATAATATAATAATAATTATTATTATTATTATTATTATTATTATTATTATTATTATTATTATTATTATTATTATATATTATTAATTATTATTATTATTAATTATTATTAATTTATTATTTATATTATTATTAAATAATAATAATAAATAATAATAAATAAAAATAAATAATAATAAATAATAATAATAATAATAATAAATAATAATAATAATAATAATAATAATAATAATAATAATAATAATAATAATAATAATAATAATAATAATAATAATAATAATAATAATAATTAATAATAATATTATTATTATATTTTTTATTTTATTATTTTTATTATATTTTTTATTATTATTATTATTTTTATTCTACCACCTTTTTAAATTGATGTATGATGAATTCCAGTTTGGCTGATTATATATATATATATATATATATATATATATTATATATATATTATATATATATATAATTTATATTATATAATATATATATATATATATATATATATATATATATATATATATATATATATATATCGAACTTAAATACTACGTTCGAATTTAATTCCACGTATTTCTTAAGATAATACGTGAAACACCGAAAAATACAATTAAGATTAATCTAACCATTGTCTTTTTAATTTTAAGCATCTCCGTCCCCCCCCTCTCTTTGTTCCATTTACTGATCTCCCCCTTGGCCTATACCCCATGAGGAATCTCTCCCTTCTACGCCAAACTATAAATCTCTCATAATATCCCCTAAAATTATTTAGGTCAAACGCTTTCTCAAAATATCATTTTTTATTTTGGACTACAA
Organism: Trachelipus rathkii; assembly: GCA_015478945.1. Lineage (NCBI taxonomy): Eukaryota > Metazoa > Arthropoda > Malacostraca > Isopoda > Trachelipodidae > Trachelipus > Trachelipus rathkii. The sequence continues at coordinate 20,364 of JABUQX010059774.1, read as the reverse complement.
CTAATTTCCTATCTTATTAGTCACGGAAAAAAATTATTGTCGTTTTCTTTTTTTTTCTTATTATATCCAATTTATAAATGAGTTATAAACAAACTTCGATTTAAGGAATAAAATTTTATTATAGCTTTGATTCGAGTTAGTCTTTTTCTGGGTTTTAGCCATTTCAAATTTACACCAAACCACAAAAGGGAATCTTCTTATACTAAAGTTATTTTATCGAATTTACTCCGTGTGGTTTTTGTTTTTTCTTTGTTTCTTTTTTGTGTTTTTGTTTTTCGTGGAACCAGCAAACATTTTTTGTTTTTTTTTCTTAAATTTTTTTGTTTTCCTTTGGGACAACTATCTGAGCATCATAAAAATTTAAGATGATTCCATTGTCTTCTTTCTTTTTTTTTTTTTCTTTTTCCCCTACAATTTTTTTTCGGTTTCACCTACAATTTTTACAAAGCCCAACAATGTCCATTTTATATATGAGAGATAAAATTCTTTTGTTATTTCATTTACTGCCCAAATTCTCTTAACATTCTGCCCGTCACGCTATAAACATTTTTTAGTTTCCCTGGAACCACAACGCTAAGTCCAAGGTTTAAAATATAAATATTTTGATTTCCACGAAACCATCTCACTAATTCTTAGTTTACGATTTGCTTTTTAGTACCAAAATAAAAACCTCCCTTTCTCATCTTGTTTTTTTTGTTTTTTTGTTTTTGTTTTTTTTTCTTTCCGACTTTTGTTTTCTTTACTTGTTTTTTTTATTGTCTTGTTTTTTTCTTGGGAAAAACGAAACTGGAGCCATAAAATAAAAATAAATTCTTTTTCTTTCCAATTTTTTTCGCTCCAACACTGTTCCTTTAAGATTCGACAAATGTTTCATAAAGTTTAGGACTTTTAATATGGACCTCAAGAACAGTTTGAAAGTCAGTTTGAAAGTTCAGTATGGAAAGTATTTCTGTGGAGAGTAGACCTAACTTAAAGCGTCATTCCTTGTTTTTTTAGTGGTACGAAAAATAATTTATTTTACGTAGTCTAATTTAAATAATAATAATAAAAAAATAAATAAATAAATTTTTTTTTGTTTCAAATGAATTTAAAAATTTGTGAACGTATCTAAATTAAATAAATATAATAAATTTTTTTTTGTTTCAAATAATCTTAATAAATTTGTTTCTTGGGACTTCATTTTAAAAATTTAAATTATGATTAATAAATTTACTGAAGTGAATTTTGGATTTGTGAAAAAAAAAATATATTTTATTGAGTTTCCTCAAAGTGTTAATTTCGTTTTTTTTTTAGTATTTTCATTTAATGAAATAAATTTTGATTCTTTTTGGAACAAATATTTATTTTTAATTTCCTCATTTTTAAACTTTGAATATAAAAAAAAAAAAAAAATTTAATCTAATTAATTCTTGAGTTTCCTCAAAGTGTTAATTTCGTTTTTTTTAGAGTTTTACATTTTAATGAAATAAATTGTGAAAAGAAAAAAAAAATATTTATTTTATTCTCATTACAAACTTTGAATATTTAAAAAGATTAATCAAATTAATTCTGAGTTTCCTCAAAGTGTTAATTTCGTTTTTTTTTTGAGTTTTCATTGTGAAATAAATTTTTGATTTATTTATGAAAGAAAAAATATTTATTTTTAATTTCCTCATTTTTAAATTTTGAAAATATTAAAAAAAAAAATTTAATCTAATTAATTCTTGAGTTTCCTCAAAGTGTTAATTTCGTTTTTTTTAGAGTTTTACATTTAATGAAATAAATTTTAATTTTTTTTGGAAAAAATACCGACCCCAAACCGCATGGTGGAACTTAGAATATTTAAAAGAAAAAATCGATCCGGCGCAGACTACATTTTCCGCAAAGTGTTAATTTTTTTTTTAGTTTTACATTTAATGAAATAAATTTTGATTTTTTTTTTTTTGAAAAAAATATTTATTTTCAATTTCCTCATTTCTAAACTTTGAATATTAAAAAATTAATCAAATTAATTCTTGATATTCCTCAAAGTGTTAATTTCATTTTAAGTTTTCACATTTAATTTATTAATTTAGATTTTTTGGAAAAAAGTACTTATTTTTAATTTCTCATTTTTTGGAAAAGATGTTTTTAGAACAATATTCAGATGATTTATGAGTTCCTCAAAGTGTTAATTTCGTTTCTCCTTTTGATTTAATTATACGAGGTTTGATTTTTTTTAAAAATATTTATTTTTAATTTCCTCATTTTTAAACTTTGAATATTTAAAAAAATTAATCAAATTAATTCTTGAGTTTCCTCAAAGTGTTAATTTCGTTTTTTTTAGAGTTTTACATTTGATGAAATAAATTTTTTTTTTTTAGAAAAAATATTTAACGAATACTCACATTACTTTTCATATTTAAAAAAAAAAATAATCAAATTAATTCTTGAGTTTCCTCAAAGTGGTAATTTCGTTTTTTTAGAGTTTTACATTTAATGAAATAAATTTTGATTTTTTGAAAAATATTTATTTTTAATTTCTCAATTTTTAATTTTGAATATTATTTAAAAAAAATTAATGCCAATTCTTGGTTTCATAAAGTGTTAATTTTTAGACAAGAATCTGAAAAAAACTAAACTGAGATGAATTTTAATTTTTTGAAAAAAAAAAAATAATTTTTAGTTTCCTCATTTTTAAACTTTTAAAACATGATATCAACACATATTAGTCACTTGACTAATATTTATTTTTTTCGTAAAATTAATTTATGCATGCTTCATTGTCAATTATTAAAAGTAATATTATTTTATTTATTTGAGAGTTCTTTAAACTTTTAAAACATTATACCAACCCATATTAGTCACTTGACTAATAGTTTTAAGCATATTTAATTGATGTTTATAAATTATTAAAGCTAAATGTTTATTTTTTTAGAATTCTTCAAACTTTAATAATTTTAGTGTGACCCATATTAGTTTTATGACTAATATTTTTTTAATTAGTTATTTAGTATCTACTTCATTTCTAATAATTTTATAATGTTAATTTTTTTAGTTCGCTCAGCTTTATAAATCTTTGTATGACTAATGTCTTATTTGTTATTTAGTGTCACCTTCATTTTAATTAGTAATTATTAAAGTTTAATAAGTTTTTTTTTGAGTTCTTCAAACTTTAAAACAACTTATATTAACTGGTCTTAGTCAAATGACTAATGGTTTTTAAAAATATGTAATTTTTGTATTTGCTTCTTTATTTACTATTAACTTTTAATTTAAATGGTTTTGAGAACTCCTCTATCAGGGATTTAAATTATTTTATACAAGTGTCTAATGTTGACTAATATAATTAATTTGGGTTTTCCACCATTTAAAAATTTAGCAGTGTTTAAATTATTTTTCATGGGATTTCTGCAACATTGTAGAGAATACTATTGTTCTAGAGACTAACGTCGATCCAAAATATTTTTTTAAGAATTTTAAAGGCAATGTCTTTAAATATTATTAATAATAATAATTGTATTTATATATATATATATTTTTTTTATTATTCAGGTGTGTAATTTGGTATAAAAATATATGATCTTTATGTCAGATGCGATCGAATAAATTTGTAGTGCAACCAGGCTTTTACCTTCATCCTCTCACTCAGTAGAGTAGAAATATAGAAAGAAGAAATTTTTAAAAGTGGCAACCCACTTCTGTGAAGCATCCTGTGGAAAGAAGAGCCACTAATCGCGAAACCATTACACACCACTTGAGAAACAACGAAATAAAAAGTGATTCCAGTATATATATATATAATAATAATATAATATAATAATAATAATATGTATGTATGTATTATATATATACCATAATAATAATAACATATATATAACAACTCTCATATATATGTTTTAATATATGTAATATGTAACTAATATGTATATATAATAATAATATATATAATAATAATAATAATAATAATAATAATATATATATATATATATATATATATATATATATATATATATATATATATATATATATATATATATATATATATATATATATTGTAAGACGAGGAAAAGACAAGGCGATACCTTCCAAACCGGCTCCACTCCCAGTTTTGTCCTCACCAGCTCACTCCTCATTCTGCCTCTCAATGTGAGGTACCCTCATCTCCGCAGCTTATATTCTGCTTTTTTTTTGCACTGTGTTCATAGAGCAGCATTCCGATCTATACAACAATATTGGTCTCAGAATTGTTTTACATATTTACACTTTAACTTCTGCTGGTATCCCTCTCTCTTTTATCAACGGGTATAACATTCCCACATTCTATAAGAATCTCCCTATTCTCTCTTTCTAACATCATCTTTTCCTTGATCACAAATACCCCGAAATACTTAAATCTATTCTCTTGCTTAGGCCTTGTTCCTTCTATGTTCATTACTATCTCTTTCCTCTCTTTTGCCATCACCATTACTTCAGCTTTCTTTCTTTTTATATTCATGCCCATTGATTTCAATATCTCAAACCACCTATTCACAGCTGTTTCAGGTTTTGAACTTCTGATGTTATCACTGCCGCATCATTCTCACAAACCAGCGTGTTTCCTATTCTCAATTGTTCGTATCTTTTAAAGACAACTGTCCAGGTAAAGTGAAAAGGGCAGCTGTGACATTACACTCACTTCCTTATCTAACTCCCGTTTGTATATATATATATATATATATATATATATATATATATATATATATATATATATATATATATATATATATATATGTGGCATAACATAATAATAATAATAATGTATGTATGTATGTATGGAGTAATAATATATATGTATGTATGTGTATGTATATAATAATAAACCAATAATAATAATATTCATGTAATAATAATAATAATAATATCAATAATAATAATATATAGATATGTAATATTAAATATGGAAATAATAATAATATAATAATAATAATAATAATAATATAATAATATATATATGTAATAATAATAATAATAATATCATGTATATAATAATAATAATAGATATGTATATGTGTATGGCATAATAATAATAATAATATGTAATATAATAGTATGTATGTAATAATAATAATAATATTATATATAATAATAATAATAATAATAATATGTATATGTATATAATAATATGTATATCTATATATGTATAATATCATAATATGTTGTAATAAGATATGTTTATATAATAATATGTATAATAATAATAATATGTATATAATAATATCATAATAATAATAATAATAATATATGTAATAATAATAATATGTAATAATAATAATAATATAATTTATAATAATATTTAATATATGTATATGTATGTATGTAATAATAATAATAATATATAATATAATAATAATAATATAATATATATGTTTATATGTATAATAATAATATGTATATATATATATATAATAATAATAATAATAATAATAATATTATATAATAATATATGTATAATATATTTATGTAATAATATGTAATAATAATAACATATTATAATAATAATAATAATAATAATATATATAATAATAATAATAACAATAATAATAATAATAATATATATAATATGTTATATATATATATAATAATAATAATATATTATATATATAAATATATATATAATAATAATAATATCATAATAATAATAATAATAATAATAATAATAGTAATATGTATGTATGTATGTATGTTTATAATAATAATAATAATAGCGTATGCATGTATAAATTTATATATATAATAATAATATATAATAATAATATATGTTATTAATATAATATGTATATATATGTAATAATAATGTATATATATGTAATAATATATATAACAATATAACAATAATAATAATAACATATAATAATAATATAATAGTAATAATATAATTAATATAATATATGTATGTAATAATAACATAATAATAATAACATAATAATATAATAATATAATATATGTTTATGTATTAGGCTAATGTAATTTATAATAATAATATATATGTATATATATATGTATAATAATAATAATAATAATATGTAATAATATATAATAATAATAATATATATTTCTTTCTTTCTTAAATAATATATGTATATAATTTATGTATATGTATTTGTAATAATAATAATAATATATATGTTTATAATAATAATATTATAGCATAATATATATATATATATCTTATTATGTAATAATAATAATAATACATATATATAATATAATAATATATATATAATATATATGTAATAATAATAATAATATATAAGCATATATCTTATATATATATATATATATATATATATATATATATATATATATATATATATATATATATTTATATTTATTCCGCGGGTGAATAAAAATGTGCTATATTCATTTACACTTCCAATTTAGATTTAACGTTCATAATAACATATTTTAATGCTTGGTGATTCAAGTTGTATAAAAATTCAACGAGGAGAGGCTCTCTCTCATAATTACCATGCATATATATATATATATATATATATATATATATATATATATATATATATATATATATATATATATATACTATATATATATATATATATATATATATATAATCAAAAATAATCACTCTAATATTCTAAATTAATTTTTATTGCCTTTGAGATCAATATTGATGTGCTAAATTAATATTGCACAAAGTTCATGGCGTCTCTTAATATTGTTCTCCTGTTCAACTTTATTAAAATATTTTCAACCTCGTTAGAGATCAAAGCAATTTTTACTTATATAAATATAAATATAAATATATATATATATATATATATATATATATATCTATATATATCTAACATATATATATATATATATAATAATAATATATATATATATGTATATATATATATAATATATATAACTATACTATACTCACCTTAACCATGAGTATAATAATTGCTCATTAAGCTTTTTGCAATACCAGGAAGGGCCTCCACCCTGCATCAGCAGAACCCTTCTTCCTTCTGTCCTCAAAACCTTCCCTCTAGGTTCTCTGAAGACTGTTTCATGACCAGTAGTTATTGTCATTCTTGAGTATTACACCTTTAGGTAGAGTTTACCCTTTCAGTGGGACTGGCATCTCCTTCCACCTGGTCTTTAGCTCCTCTACTCAGGTACTCTAGAAGATCATGTTTCTTGGCTGCAAAAGCTGAACCTGGAATAGTATACAAAGGGATTCAATTATTTTGCGTTGTAAGGGGTTGAGCAGATTATGATCACTTACCAATGACGAGAAGGTAATTATTCTGGGTTATGGAATGTCCGGTTCTCGCACACCTGAATCATAATTGTTTACCAAATTACTAAATTCTGTCCTTCCGATTTTGAACTTTGGAAGAGTCGCACTAAAACTCCAACTACAACCATGACTTTATTAAAGGATTGATGATTGATGGTATTATCAATAACTCAAAACTTAGATCTACACCCAAGAAATTCTTCACTGCCTTAACTTCTCTTAGGAACAATCATAATATAGTCGTCACCAGATCAGATAAAGGACAGAATTTAGTAATTTTAAATAAGGATGACTATATCTCTAAATGTAATGATCTTCTTCATGATAATACCTACACACTCCTCAACAGTAATCCTCTTAACAACTCTCACACTAGATTTAACCAACATCTTAATCTTATCACTAAAGATTTCCCCAACCTCACTAACGATCTTAAACCTAGCCTTCCTCGTCTTTCACAATTTTATGGTATCCCTAAGATACACAAACCCAACAACCCAGTTTCTAACACTAATTCTGTTTCTTATAAGTTGTCTTCATGGCTTTCCCAACAACTCAAACCTTTACTCGGTCAAATCTCCCCCTCTCATCTTAAAAATACTGATGACTTCATCCTCAAAACATGTCATATTTCACCTCACACCAACCATATCCTTAGTTTTGACGTCATTTCTTTATTTACCTCTGTCCCTGTACCTTTTACTATCTCTTTATTAGAACGTTACTTCTTTGAAAACAATTACAACTTAGCTTATCCTTTCCCTTTCCTGAAAAAACTAATATACCTTACCCTTGAACATAATTATTTCCACTTCAACAATCTTTACTACAAACAAAACACTGGCCTTAGCATGGGCTCTCCTTTGTCCCCTATACTGAGTAACTTATTTATGGAGCTGATTGAGCATTTCTTTATCCTTAACCACCCTCTTCTCTCCAACACTACCTGGCTTCGCTATGTTGACGACATTTTTGTCTCCATTCCCCTAACCACTGACCCTAATATCATCCTTAATTTTATCAACTCCATACATACCAATATCAAATTCACTATGGAACTCTCTATTAACAAAACACTTTTTTTCCTTGACACAAAAAAATCTTAACACAACAGCCCGACCTTCCTATATAGCGTTTACCGTAAACCTACTTTTAATCCCTCTTACACTCATTGGTTCTCTTCACATACTACCCACACAAAAATTGGTATCCTTTCCTCCCTGTTTCTTAGAGCATTGCGTATTTGTTCCCCTCCCTTCTTACAAACTGAACTTAATTATATCTTCACTACCTTTAGCAAACTTTCTTACCCCAAACAAATCATAACCCGTTCCCTTAAAAAAGCCAAACAAAAATTTTACAACCCTACCATTGATTTACCACCAAAATCTTTCTCTATTTACCTGTCCCACATGTACCTCATACCTCTATCATAAGATCTTTACCTGAATCTTTAAGACTTACCTCTTCTAATACATCTTCTCTCAAACGGATTTTCAAACCTCCCACACACACTCCCCAAACATTTTCCAATGTGTGTACAAAATCCCTTGTTATAATTGTAACTCTTGCTACATTGGAGAAACAAATGATTTCATCAGAAGAAAAAAACAACACAACGAAGACCTCATAAAAGATTCTCAAAATTCTGCCCTAACCTTACACAGATCACAGCTTAATCACAAAATTAACCTTATTCACATGACCCCCATCATACAGGTGGTACTCAACCCCTACAACGCAAAATAATTGAATCCCTTTGTATAAAAAATCTTCCCAACTATAACATACTACAAGGCGAATACTCTTTAGATCCCACACTTAACAAATTATTGATCACCACACCTTTTTTCAAAAAAATCTTAAGAAAATTTAATTCATTTTTTTTTTCATTGATTTAAATTTTCCACTTTTCATTGATTTAAACTTAATAAAAAAATTTTTAGTCTTCCACTCACTGCGTCGGACAGAGGATCCAGCACGGATCGAAAGCTAACGCCCTTCACAATCAGAAGACTGTCTCCTATATTATATATGTTATAATCATTGTGTTTTAGATTACTTCAGGCCTCCTATTATTCTACTATTATAACCTAGCGATTTACTGCTTTGAATTTATCTACATTCAGATGGCCGATATTATCAACCATAATTTTATTATTAGGAAAAAATTTCTTAAATACAAAGACCTTATGATATCTAGTCACATTAAGAAAGTACAACTAAAATTTTTAAAGGACTGCATAAACAATCTGGTCTTACCAAAAACGCTATTACCCAACTCTATAACCTTGAATCCTTCTTCTCCATTCCCGGATGTTTGCAGAGAGATTCTTCTAGCCAAAATTTGTGAGGTCAAACTTGAGGTTAAACAATCTTTTGCTAAATGTTTCCACAGTTTTAAAAACTTTCAACAAATTTGGTATACTTACTTACCAAACTCGCTAAATGAATTTACTAATTTACTCAATATTGCGCATACTGCCAAAAATCATGCTGTAGAATCAAAGAAGATGTCCCTTGACAATAAATTTAACCTAATTTATTATAATAGTCCATGGGTAATTAACTCCTCTGAAGATAGAATCATCAATTTATCAGATTATGTCCTTACCAATGACGAGAAAATTATTCTGGGTTATGGATTGTCCTTTTCTCTCCAGCATGATGATCCCTTACTTCAATTTTGCTCCGATTTTGAACTTTGGAAGAGTCGCACTAAAAACTCCAACTACAACCATGACTTTATTAAAGGATTGATGATTGATGGTATTATCAATAACTCAAAACTTAGATCTACACCCAAGAAATTCTTCACTGCCTTAACTTCTCTTAGGAACAATCATAATATAGTCGTCACCAGATCAGATAAAGGACAGAATTTAGTAATTTTAAATAAGGATGACTATATCTCTAAATGTAATGATCTTCTTCATGATAATACCTACACACTCCTCAACAGTAATCCTCTTAACAACTCTCACACTAGATTTAACCAACATCTTAAACTCATCACTAAAGATTTCCCCAACCTCACTAACGATCTTAAACCTAGCCTTCCTCGTCTTTCACAATTTTATGGTATCCCTAAGATACACAAACCCAATAACCCAGTACGCCCCATTATTTCTAACACTAATTCTGTTTCTTATAAGTTGTCTTCATGGCTTTCCCAACAACTCAAACCTTTACTCGGTCAAATCTCCCCCTCTCATCTTAAAAATACTGATGACTTCATCCTCAAAACATGTCATATTTCACCTCACACCAACCATATCCTTAGTTTTGACGTCATTTCTTTATTTACCTCTGTCCCTGTACCTTTTACTATCACTTTATTAGAACGTTACTTCTCTGAAAACAATTACAACTTACCTTTCGTCTTCCTGAAAAAACTAATATACCTTACCCTTGAACATAATTATTTCCACTTCAACAATCTTTACTACAAACAAAACACTGGCCTTAGCATGGGCTCTCCTTTGTCCCCTATACTGAGCAACTTATTTATGGAGCTGATTGAGCATTTCTTTATCCTTAACCACCCTCTTCTCTCCAACACCACCAAGCTTCGCTATGTTGACTTGTTGTTTTGTCTCCATTCCCTAACCACCATTTAATAACTAATCTTAATTTGTATCAACTCCATCCTTTATTATCAATTGCTATGGAACTCTGTAACCAAGGCATACCATGACACCCTCCTCTCTTAGCACAACGGCCCGACCTTCCCTATATGGCGTTTGCCGTAAACCTGCTTTTTAATCCCTCTTACACTCATTGGTTCTCTTTGAGTTCGGTAGAGGCGAAAGAAAGGTGGCGGCAGGCCAGATGACATGGATAAATTGGTATGGATTGTGGCCCACCTGGAGCTAAAGGGATGAACCCTTACATTGACGATCTACTATAGAGGTTCCATCGCGGTCCCATGAAGCTCTAGGGTGGATTTTTGACTGCGACGAGTTCTCACTAATTAATGGTACAGAGAGGCGGTAAGGCTGGGCTTTCTTTTGGAAACTTTTGTCATATTATTCTACTGCTTTTCTTTTCCGATGCAGGTGATGCACCTTACTCAATCTTAGAATAAAAGGAGGATGAAGATATATATATATATATATATATATATATATATATATATATATATATATATATATATATATATATATATATAACAACAATAACTGCTCTTCTTTATATATATACTCTATATCTTTATAATAATATTATTATGTGTGTGTGTGTGTAAGAAAACTTTCCTCCCACTTTAGCTCTAGGGCGACAGAGCTACAACACGGCCTTTACTTTTTGCTAGGTCTCTCCTGGGCGGCATCCGGAAACCTTTGCGCCTAGAAACACGATCTTTCTGGAGAGCTCTGGAAGAACGATTTTAGAGGCCAATTGGAAGAAGATGTTAGTTGTTCCATTGAAAGGGTGAAAACACTATCTGAGAAGTATAAAACTCAAGGACTAGCATCGAAACTTCATTGGGTCGAAGGTTTCTAGAGTGCTTTGGGATCAAGAGTTTCGAGATGAGGAAGAGATATGTTTGCCCAGCTGACAGTGCGACAGGTCTACCTGGGATTAGTTGTAGAATATATATATATAATATATATATATATATATATATATATATATATATATATATATATAATATATAATATATATATATATATTATATATATATATATATAATATATATATATATATATATATATATATATATATATATGTATATATATATACATATACATATACATATATATATATATATACTTTATATATATATATATATATATATATATATATATATATATATATATATATATATATATATATGTGTTATTTTTTGTGATATATATATTTAAACCATTTGGTTTAAACCATTGGTTTAAACCATGGTTTAAATCACATAAGAACTAATATTAATTAAACAATCAACAAAACCATGCATAAAATATCTAAAAATATATTTATTAATGATTTTCTTTAGCATGTTGATATGGTTTTCTCAATATTTCAATCGAAGAGTAGCTGAAAGGCAATAAAAAATTTTCAAAATGCAAATTTTCTATTACCTTTCCAAAATGAGGATTTACATAAAATTATTATATATATATATATAATATATATGCTTGCCTATAGGCTATTATATACTATTATACATAACATATATACTATATATATATATATATGTATATAAATATATAATATATTTATATATAAATTTATATTTAAAAACTTTTTATATAATATATATATATATATATATATATATATATATATATATATATATATATAATATAATAATAATAATATATATATATATAACCATCATATGTATATAGGACCTTTTTTGGAGTTGTTTATGATCAGTCTTGAAATGTTTTTATCGATTGTATTTTTCAGTCTTATGATATCGTTTTTGTTTTTGTTTATATATATATATATATATATATATATATATATATGCACTCCATACACGGATATATATATTTAAAGCACTACAGATACCCAATTACTTTATATATATACCTATATATATATATATATATATATATATCTTCTATAACTCTTACTATCATATATATTTTTAGCAACTTTGTTTATGATTTATA
>JABUQX010059774.1:0-2500 GCA_015478945.1 Trachelipus rathkii | reverse complement strand
ATAATAATAATATATATATTATCTATGTATATATATATATATGTAATAATAATATAATATATATATATGTAATAATATATATATGTATAATAATAATAATCGCCTGCTTATATATATATATAAATATATATACCTATATATATTATATAATATAACATATATATATATATATTTATATATATATATATATATATATATCATATATATATATATATATATATATATATATATATATATCATATCATATCATATAAGTTGAAAGTCGGGATGAACGGATCAAACTCCAGGAGCGGATTGTGCACAGGATAATAATGTAAAACCTCATATGTTTAATTGGACCCTGTCCTTATAGCGTAATGAGAATTAAACCAAATTTTATACATTAACATTATTGTTATCATAGTGTTATTTTAATAAATGTTCGAAAACATCGCCATTGACCTCTAAATATTTTTGCCTTTGTCTACGAAGCTTATAAATGTTCGAAAACAAATGACAATCTGGATTGTACGAAGCTTATAAATGTTCGAAAGCAAATGACTATCGAGACCAGAAGATATGATTAATTGTACCTACTGCTAATGTGTCGTTGTATTATGACGATGATAACATATTCATTTCAATTGTGTGCTATTAGGTATTTTAGGAAATCTTAAAGACACCTATTCACATGAATATGACCTGACACACATTTTGTTTATGGTTTTACCAATGGGAGTACAATGCTGTTGAAGAATATCGTCAGCGGTTTCCCATCACAGACATCTAATAAAAACTGGCTGCTTTCTCAGAGTTTGAACAAACTGTGCAGAGACTGGAACTTCCAAGTGCTGATACAACATCTGAAGGAGTTTTTCCCCAAGGTTTTAGAAGAAGTAGAAAATATTCTTGATCTAGTAGAAGAAAATCAAACCAGCTGACGAAGAATTGCTACTCAATTGGACATTCCACAAAGAAGAGTAATAAACACACTTCACGAGCAGAGAATGTTCAGAGAATGCAACACCTACAACCGATGGATTATGGTAAACGAATGGAATTTTGTCGGTGGATAAATAATAATCATCGTGTTGTATCACGCATACTTTTCACGGATGAAGCAACATTTACCAGCGACGGCATTAATAACACTCACAACAGTCATGTGTGGGCAGACGAAAATCCTAACGCAACAGTTGAGAGCAATTTTCAACATGGGTTTTTGGTAAACGTGTTGTGTGGTATGGTCGATGGTTATTTAATTGGCCCTTTCATATTTGAAAATCCCCTCACAGGAGACCACTATTTCGAATTTTTACAAAATGAATTACAAGGACAATTGGAGGATGTTCCTCTAAACATCAGAATGCATATGTAATTTCAGCATGATGGAGTAATAAGTACGAGATAGAGTAAGCCACATTGCAGAGCAAAGATAGGGAGTGCCACATTGCAAATGTTGCGAAGCAACATTTGCAATGTATCCAGCGCGCGTAGCGCGTGTACATATGATTGTATTTTTAATGTAAGTAATTTTATTGTAATAACGCTGGTATGTATTATTATTATTATTATTGTTATACCCCTACCCCCTTTTTATATTTTCGTATGTGTGCGCACCGTAGGTGCGCACATTCGAGTGTATGTTGATGACGCAGTCATCAGCATTACGAATATTCATTCCACATTACACACATACACCCGTTACCCCTACCCCCTTTCTTCTCCCCACCATCTCTTTACCCCAGCTCTTAGCTGTTGCCTACACCTTATCTATTCCATGACTACACTCTCTCTCTCTCTTGCCCTGCACGCACACACACGCCGGTTTCACGCGCCCGTTTCTCCCCGCCTCCAGACATTCCCGCCGCCGCCGCCTTGCGCCCGTGTCCCGCTTTCCCGCCTCCGCCTCTGCCTCTGCCTCTGCCTCCGCCGCCACCCCCGGTTTGGTATACTCGTTTCGTCTTTCGTTCGCATTGTCATTGAGGAGATGGGGTTTTACTATCGCCACTCCTCCCCCTCTCTTGGATTCACCCCACCCATGCTTGTGATATATGCTATAAATTGGACAGGATAGGAACTCGAATCCTGTCCTTTCGGCTGCTCCATCACGGTGGTCGCCAGGTAAGTATATGACTTAACTGACCGTGCTAAAGCGGCCTTCCAGTCCTAATCTGAAATGATATTTATATAGAAATTTGAGTTCAAAATGTGTATTAAATATAAAATAAATGAATAAAAATTTTCATTCCCATACATGCTTTGAGAGTTTCAAGGTGGAGTAGATTAGTCTAATGAGGTTTGCGGTTAAAATGGCTTAAAAGTTAATCCCTTTCAGTTCACGGTTAATTACATTTTCTCCGATATTCTGACCGATAAGAATACGCCCAGGGATATGAAAGAAAGATATTTTTCTTTTGAAAAATTATATATTCTCATATATATATATATATATATATATATATATATATATATATATATATATATATATATATATATATATATATATATATATATATTA
>JABUQX010059773.1:17500-31401 GCA_015478945.1 Trachelipus rathkii | reverse complement strand
ATATATATATATATATATTTTTATGATATATATATATACTATATTATATATATATATATATATTATGTATAATATATATTATATTATAATATATATATATATATAATAATATATAGTATATATATATATATATTTATATATTTATATATATATATATATATATGTATATATATATATATTACTGATTATATATATATATATATATATTATATTATATATATATATATATACTATATATAGTATATATATATATATATATATAATATATAGTATATATATTAGTATTTATTAGTATTAGTAGTTTTAATGTTGGTGGTAGAACGAAATAGGTTTGAATTGGAGTCTATGCTGTAGTGGGACAAAAAATCATTTTGCATTTACTCAATGTCTAGGGGGCAACTTTAGTTTTTTTTCAGCAGCGTTTAGACATCGTTTTTCAATATTTTTAAGTTATTGAAATTTTCCAAATTCTCCTGATCCTTGCAAATTAAAAATTCAGAACTAATATCAGAGGTTAGTCTGGCTCATTTCAGATCCAGACTTTTCGACGTTTGAGATAAGTCCTGTGGGTGCAGTGTTTATTACTATTATTGCAAGACGTATCATGGCATGTGCAAAAGGCATAAAGACAGGCATGCAATATTCGGTTATCCACAACCACTTGTCGAAAATCAGCTACCACTGGCTGAGGATGTTTTTAGAACCTACAAGTTCCATCAAGTAGTCAACAAAGATGCCAGTGTTACTCTTCTAGCAAAGTTAGTGGCAACAGAAGTTAAAAGCATATACAAGTAAAGCAGGCATTCACCAATAGAAATTTAAAGTGTATATAGTGAAAGTGGAAGAGGACACTAATAGTTGGAATGTCATGATTTGATTGAAATATTCAGAATAAACAATTTCTCTAGACATATCAAGATAAAATAAAATCATTTTTTCGTCTCTCTCCGACATTAGCGCGTGCAAGTGTGTTCATAATGGTATAGTTTGAACTGAAATCAATGTCAATGTCCCAATGAAAAGAAAATCCTGTATTGAATGCAAAATTTTGGCTTGATCTAGCACATTCAGACGGCATGATATAGGAGAAGGGTGACCAGGAAAGAGCAAGAGAAAACATGAAGACTTCAGGAAAGGAAATAGGAAACGGTTGACATTTGAAAGTAAGATGAGATACAAAGATACGCAAAAATGTGTAAGTTCAGTTGAATTATCAGGCAGTGGGAGTGATGTGCTAGAAGAATCATTTTCCTTAGAATCAGAAGAAATGGAAGAATGTCACCCTCAAAATAGAAACCAGTATCCTGAGTTGTGTAAAGCATTAGAGAGGACAAATGTGAGCAATAGAGATGCATGTCTCATAGTTAATGCTGCCCTCAAGGACCTCGGACTTCTGTCACCAAAAAACGTTGTTGATCCAAGTAAGTTACAACGCCAAAGAAAATACTGGAGAGACAAACAGTCAGAGAAGCATTTGCTGCAACACAGAGGTATGGTTTGCATTGGTTTCGATGGAAAAATAGATGAAACAATTGTCGATACTGGAGGTGTGCGTAGAAAAGTTAGAGAAGAACATTACGTGCTAGTGTCATATTTCCAGATGCATGTTACATCGATCACGTTAGTCCTAACTCAGAAAGATCTCGAGATGTATTTAATGAAATCTGGGTTATTATTGACAACAAACGATCTACAGAGACTTTAGAGAGGCAGTGATTTGCGCTGGAACTACTGTGAATATCGGGTAACAAGAATGGAATTAATCACACTGTTGGAGTTACATCTTTAAAGACCACTTCAATGGCTCATATGCATGTTGCATTTTAATGAACTGCCACTCAGGAAGTTATTTAGTGTTGTTGATGGGAAGACAACTGGCCCATCGTCAAATGAAGGACCTATAACCAAACTGCTCTCATTTGATCCTCAGACCAAACCCATCATTAATTCAACCAATTCCAAGCTCTGTAGTTGATGTTCCTGAAAAAGTTACGAAAGATCCTAAGTTCTGACCAGCTGTATTTACTAAAATCTGTTTATTAATTCAGCAAGGGTACAAAATGCAGATCATATAATAATATGCGTTATTTGAAAACTGCACAGCCGGGTGCCTTAAGCGATGCATGGTGGCTAACTAAGCTAACAGACTGCTTCGATGTACGTTTCAACAGAATCCGCATTTGATGATGCTGAGGCGTTTGGGTACGATCGTACTGAATTCTATGTGCCCATAATGTCTTCTATATCATTCCCATCCCTTCTGTCAAGCTGGGTGCAAAGAATTTTCACTTTATGGTATCACAGTATCAAAACTTTCTCCTGAGGATCAGAACATCATTTCTCCAGTGCTCCTAAACAACTCTATATTTTTGTCATCCAGAAAACTTGTTTGCTAGCTGGTGTTGCAGATGAACGGGAAAACAATAAGAAGATTTTCATGTCACCAAATTCTTCAAGCAAGAAGACAATTCCTCCACAATGTGCAGTTCGCTGCTTTGAAAAAGGCAGCTAAAACGTCAATCTCAACGCCATTTCCTACATGGAACTGATAAGACTGGGGGAGTACTCCTATCACCCCTCCACCTCTTCTTGATGATTTAGTGATGATATTTTGGTTCAGGTAATCAACAAATTCTCCGCTAGCCAAAGTATCGTTGTCATTCGGTCGATGTTTCGAAAGAAATGTCAAATGTTTCCGCTGTTTTCCGTAGTAGGGTCGTTGTCAACTTCTCGACATGGTGCAATACTAACAAACCAAACTTCTCGAATCGAAAATACCTTCAGTACACGAACAAAATCTGAATTTCTATGAGATTTTGTACTATGCAGGTTTTTTAGCATGTAAGAATGTAAGGATATTTAAGCTATACTGTATATTTGGCTATATATATACTTTTTGTTTTAATAAAAAGATTCAAAGTAAAGTTGGGGTATGAAAACAAAATCTTGAAGAACTTACTTTTAACACATTTCAGTTTGTATTGAAGTGAGCACCAAAATAAAGTTGTTTTCAAATCTGCACTACAACTTTTGTATGGTTTTCAACCCAGCTTAATATATATATATATCTATAGTAATATATAGTATATATATTATATATATAATATGAATTATATATCTAATTATATAAATATATATATATATATACTATAATATATATATTATTTATATATTATATTATATATATATATATATAATATCATATATATTATATATATATATTATATTTATATCATTATATATATATATATTATATATATTATACTATAGTATAGTATAGTATTATATAGTATATTGTTTGTATATTATGTGTATATATATATATATTATATATATATATATATTTTAAAAATTCTCTTTTTCCTACTGAGTGAGAGGATAAGGATATAGACCTTAGTTGGCGCACGGATTTATTGGCACATCTGATACATATTTCATCGTTATTAGAACAGAATATAACCCTATTACACACCACTTAAAAAAACTAGGAATGACGCTTTAAGTTAGGTCTACTCTCCACAGAAATACTTTCCATACTGAACTTTCAAACTGACTTTCAAACTGTTCTTGAGGTCCATATTAAAAGTCCTAAACTTTATGAAACATTTGTCTAATCTTAAAGGAACAGTGTTTGAGCGAAAAGAAAGAATGGAAAGAAAAAGAATTTATTTTTATGGCTCCATTTTCGTTTTTCCCAAGAAAAAAACAAGACAATAAAAAAACAAGTAAAGAAAACAAAAGTCGGAAAGAAAAAAACAAAAACAAAAAAAACAAAAAAAAACAAGATGAGAAAGGGAGGTTTTTATTTTGGTACTAAAAAGCAAATCGTAAACTAAGAATTAGTGAGATGGTTTCGTGGAAATCAAAATATTTATATTTTAAACCTTGGACTTAGCGTTGTGGGTCCAGGGAAACTAAAAATGTTTATACCGTGACGGGCAGAATGTTAAAAGAATTGGGGCAGTAAATGAAATAACAAAAGAATTTTATCTCTCATATATAAAATGGACATTGTAGGGCTTTGTAAAAATGCAGGTGAAACCGAATATATGAAAAAGAAAAAAAAAAAGAAAGAAGACAATGGAATCATCTTAAATTTTTATGATGCTCAGATAGTTGTCCCAAAGGAAAACAAAAAAATTTAAGAAAAAAAAAACAAAAAAAATAAGTTTGCTGGTTCCACGAAAAACAAAAACACAAACAAAAAGAAACAAAAAAAAAACAAAAACCACACGGAGTAAATTCGATAAAATAACTTTAGTATAAGAAGATTCCCTTTTGTGGTTTGGTGTAAATTTGAAATGGCTAAAACCCAGAAAAAGACTAACTCGAATCAAAGCTATAATAAAATTTTATTCCTTAAATCTAAGTTTGTTTATAACTCATTTATAAAATTGGATATAATAAGAAGAAAAAGAAAACGACAATAATTTTTTTCCGTGACTAATAAGATAGGAAATTAGTTGTAGTCCAAAATAAAAAATGATATTTTGAGAAAGCGTTTGACCTAAATAATTTTAGGGGATTATGAGAGATATATAGTTTGGCGTAGAAGGGAGAGATTACTCATGGGGTATAGGTCAAAGGGGAGATCAGTAAATGGAACAAAGAGAGGGGGGACGGAGATGCTTAAAATTAAAAAGACAATGGTTAGATTAATCTTAATTGTATTTTTCGGTGTTTCACGTATTATCTTAAGAAATACGTGGAATTAAATTCGAACGTAGTATTTAAGTTCGATAGAGATCCGGCCTTTCCCAGAAAAAAAAATAGATGGAGTTTATTTTGAAATGGGTTGATTTGGGTTGGAGTATATGGGTTCCAAGGGAGGATAGGAGGGGTGAGCAGGTTTAGGATTTGGTTTGGGAGCACGTTGTACTACAGTATATTGGATAGTTGGAGCTGTTGGAACTGTTGTCATAGGTATAGATGTTGTAGAAGGTGGTACTGTGTTTCTCGAGGAGGTAAGGAATTTCCGATAAATAATTACTAGTATAGTGAGGCATATTATAGTTAAAAGGATGGAAGATCCTGAAAGGGAGATGGCGTGAATGCTGAGAAATTGATGTGTCTGCGTAGTTAGGTTTAAAGCGTTTAGAGAAGAGTCCCAATGTATTGCTATGGGTTGTAAATGTAAGTTAGAATTGGGAGTAGTAATATTTGGAGTGAAATCGTGGGGTATGATTGTGTAATCTGGAAGTTGAAAGTTGGGTGAAATCCATTTAGTGTGTATTGAAGAGTGAGTAGGATACTTGTAACTATAATCTTCGGAGACGAAATTACAACCATGGGGGAGGCTGAAAAGGTTATCTGAAACTAAATGTGGTGGTTGAAGAGGGCAGGAAATGGAGGCTACTGTTATAGATGAAAGGGAGATAAGAGTTAGGTTCCCTACTTGTAGGAGGTATGGTTGTTTGTTTGGATAAGTCGAGTATTTGCAGGTGGTGTTATTAATTTGAGCTAGAATAGAAGTTAGAATGCAATTTTTATTGTCGAAAGTTTGGACTGGGTTAGGAGGGAAACACAAATATCTGGAGAGTGAGTGCTTGCAAATATCCGAGGATAGAGTATGACTGTATGTGTACTTTAGGGTTTTGTAATTTACAAAATAATATTGATGAGATGGATGTACTACAAGTCTGTCATAGGTTTTATTAAAGGGAGTTGGGAAAGGTATAATTTGGTACGTTTCGTAGGGTGTTTCGGTTGAGAGAGGAATGATAGTGGAAATAATGTAAGGATTTTGATAGTGGAGATATGTCCAAGTAAAGGAGAGAAATTGGTAGAAGTTTGTTGGGTTGAGTGGTATTATGGGTTGGTGATCGGTGATTTGACTATTGTTGTATAGAAGATCATGCATGATTTCAAAGGTGTAAAGGTTTAGGGGAGTAGTGTGGTCTTGGGCTAGAGTCCATGTCTGTTGTACGGTGGAAATGAGCGTGTGTAGATTGTCTGCGATGGTTTTTTCCAGATTTAAGTATAGATTCAATTTCAGAATTTCTTGTTGAAGTTCAATGGAAGAAATTGAGGAATTGTAGTGTTGGGCCAATATGATAAGATTTTGCTTTAAGGTGGAGAGTGTGTTGGTGTTAGCGTGGAGTTGTTCTTTGATTTTATATATGTGTGTTCGAGTGTCTTCTAATAAGTTTATTTTGGTGTTTAGAGCTTGTATGTCTGCCATTGTTGCTGATCCAAATAGGAATTTCAATGTGTCTCCGCCTAGGTTGAAAAGTCCTCTTTTCGGTCTTAATGAGAGGTCTGGCGAAGATTCTTGTTGGTGGGATAATAACCAAGGATCTTTTAAGATGTGTTGTTGTTGTTTTTGGTGTTCCATTAATAATGTATGCAGAAACGTTAATTTGGGTGAGGGGTTAGAGTTGGAATGAAATCTACTTTGATATCTGCTTTGGAGATATGGTACGTATTTCTCGATCAAATAATTATTTTGTTCTATTGTTTGCTTTACATTTTCATATATTTTTCTAGGGCATCGCATGTCGGTTTGCAAGTTGACGTAGCTATTTATAAACTTGGTTTGTCCAGTATATCTTGCTATGAAGCCCTGATGTAGTTGGTACTTTGAAGTTGTTTGGTCCTCTTGAAGTGTCCATGTAGATGTTATTATGGCAAGGAGGATCCAAAAGTTGAACATGATGTCTGGAATCGAGAAGAAATACTGCAATATAGTTATTTTGTTTTTAGATGTTATTTTCTTGATTTTTAACTCTTATATTGCTAGTGAGCTATTCTACTGTCCACCTTTAGTTTCATTTTCGCTTAAAATTTTTCTTACTATTTTTATTTTTTAATTTTCTAGAGCGTAGGAACAGCTTTTCGTACAATAACATCTTTGAAGTGTACCTTTCTAAGGTGTTATTGTGTTTTCACATATTTCTCTTAATATGTGATGATCCCCTGGGGGTAATTGAAAGAAAATTTTACATTTAAGAAGGTGGAGGTTGTTGAGGTGGATGTCCTCTTCCTGAAGGGAGTGTTTGTTGAGGAGGTAAGAGATATTCTTGGAATGTTGGGGTTTGCAGAAGAAAAGAATGGTCTAGTGTAGAGGCGATAGTCCTTGAAGTTTTTGAGTTTTTGTACTTCCAGGTTTTGAAAAAGATTCGAAAACTTTATTCCAGTTTTCCCTGTGTAGCTCTAACGTGTCACAGAGTATCCGAACGTAGTCCAGGAAGATTCTGTAGGCAACGCCTAGGAGATGAGGTGCTGCTATCTCTATAGTGGCAGCAGATATAGGAGGTGCATTAGAGCGTTCGGAGTTTAGTTTTGTTGGTGCATATTGCCCTTGAGAGATAGTTAAGGCGAGAAGTAGCTGTGTATCTTCATCTATCTGTAGGCTATGATAGGCGTCGAGGGGGTTCCGGTATGTGAAGATGTGACTCTTATCCAAAGTGGTTAAAATGTTCCTAAATCTAGGTAATGGGGATCTGTATAGTACCGTATGGACATTAAATTTCCGATAATTCGCAATTATTCGCGGAGTGGACGAATTGTTTTCCGGAATGATTAGGAGAGGACTGTAATGAGAAATACTAGTGGATTTTATGTATCCTTTTTCTTGCGAAGACTTGTTCCAGTCTTCTATTGGAAAGAGGTATTTGTAGGGCATGTGTTGTTGTGGGCTATACAATACCCTTGGAGCATTCTTTTGGAGTTGTATAGAGAGTCTCTGTAAGGGGCATGTTGGAACTTGGTTGTCTTCGAGTGCTACGACCTTCTTTACGTTCATTAATAGGTCGAGTAAATTCTCTAACTGGTCTGGATTTTGTGAAGTTGCGTAATCTTCTTGTTGACATTGAAATGAATGCTGGATAAATCTCCTAAAGGTTTTTAGGATCTGCGTGGGGGATAAGGTTTTCAAGGAAATGGCTAGGTTGGTGTGGGGAATCTGTAAAGATTCGTCCAAAATAATTATTGGATTTGCCTTAGAATTTGCAGTATGTTTGGTGATTGTAGATGGTGGCAAAGCAACTAAAATGCTTATTCTGCTTTGGCCTTTACGAGAAGTACTTAGAACCTTACCTTGAAAGAGGTTGCTGCTTATTGTAGTTTTTCCAGTATTGAGAATTATGGTACCTGAGGAAGAGGTGTGAGCTGGAGGAGAAGCTTTCACCGAGTGGGAGGTTTCCGGATAGGAGATCAGTTCAGTGTCTTCAATAACTAATAGATTACAGTAATTGTCCGTGTCTACTATCAGATTGTTTGTTTCTTGGATTTCATCAGAATAGAGTGGTAGAGTGTCTGTTGTGTTAGAGTGTGTGCTTGGTATTCTCTTGTTGTTTGGGTAGCGGAGCGTCAATGGTAGAGAAACCTTCTTTAAGTCTGAACTTACTGAGATTATGTTTTCTTAGTCTGAAATTTATGTTGGTTTGAGGAAGGTTGGTACCTATAGAAAGTAGAAGTAAAACTACACAGTGATCGTCTGCTTGTAGAAAGTATTCCTGTCCAACCAGAGGATATGAGTCGTGTGAGGGACTATGAAGGACGTGACTGTTGTTTATGAAAGAGGAAAATGGTGTCATTTCATGTCTTGAAACCTCTATAGTTTGAGAAATATAGGAGTGGCGGTGCAAGTGTGAGGTGTTGGTAGGTTTTTCTCCTGAATTGGATTTGGGATGTCGTCTAGAACAGTGGTGGTGGTACTGTCTGGTGTAAGATAAGTAGTGGAGGAGATTGTGTTTTCTTGACATATAGTTTTAAAAATGTTTCCCTGGTTTGAGGAGAGAACAAGATAAGGTGGTGAATAAGTGAAAGAAAACCTAGTGTTGGTTAATGGGTCAACTGGTGTTGTTGATGCATGCAAAGCATTAAAAGTATTCTGTTGGTTTGAGGCCAGTGGAGGAGTAGAAGAAGTGTGAGCGCGAGAAAACTTAGTGTTGGTTAATGGGTCAACTGGTGTTGTTGATGCATGCAAAGCTTTACAATTATTCCCTTGGGTTGAGTTCCGCGGAGGAGTAGGAAATGAGGAAGAGCGAGATAGCCTAGTGTTGGTTTGAGAATCAACTGGCGTTGTTGAAGCATGCAAAGCTTTAAAAGTATTCCCTTGGGTCGAGTTAAGCGGAGGAGTAGGAGGTGAGGAAGAGCGAGATAGCCTAGTGTTGGTTTGAGAATCAACTAGCGTTGTTGAAGCATGCAAAGCTTTACAATTATTCCCTTGGGTCGAGGAGGAGTAGGAGGTGATGAAGAGCGAGATAACCTGGTGTTAGTTAGAGAATCAGCTGGTGCAGTCGGTTCGTGTAAAGTGTTAAAAGTATACCTTCTAATTGAGGGAAGAGGAGGAGTAGAAGGTGAAGGAGATCGAGATGATCTAGTGATGGTTATAGAATCAACTGGAGCAGTTGGTTCGTGTAAAGTGTTAAAAGTATTCCTTCTGATTGAGGTAGAGGGTGAGGGAGATCGAGGTAGCTTAGTGCTGGTTATAGTGTCGACAGGCGTTGTTAATTCATGCATAGCGTTAGAGTTATCACTCTGGTTTGAGGTAAGCGGTGGAGTAGGAGATGGGTGAGGACGAGCGAATGCAGTGCCTGATGTGGTGTCGACTGGTGATGTTTAATCCATGTTTAGCATTAAATTTGTTCCCTTGGTTTGCGCTAAGCGGAGGAGTAAGAGGTGAATGAGGAAGAGTAAACCTAGTGTCTGTTATTTTGTCAACTGATAGTGCTCGTTTAGGAGTGGCACTATCAATAAGAGGAAAGTTAGTTTGAAGTGTAGGTCGCCAAAGATTTGAATCAGCCTTAATGTAAGTTGCGGAGTTAGGGTGTGTAGGTAGGTCATGCAAGGAGGTAGCCTTTGTTGTAGTAAGTGTGGTTAGCGCCTGTATGGGGGTATCCTTTATCATGGCTGGTGCGTTTAGCTCGTGCATGGAGTTATCCTTTATCATAGCTGGTGCGGTTAGCTCATGCATGGAGGTATCATTTATCATGGGTGGTGCGATTAGCTCATGCATGGAGGTGTCCTTTATCATGGATGTGTGTTAGATCTGATATGGAGGTAGCTTTACTTACCGGTGCAAAGTAGTTGGTAGTGATGTTGAAAAATGATTGAGGGAAGCGTTAGCGACAGGACTGTAAGATATGAGAGTCGTGATTCTGTGAGCAGGATTATTGTTTGTGAAGGGAGAAAATAGGTGTGGCTTGTGGTTATAATGGGTAGTAGATTTTTAGCGACGTTTCGGTTTCGGTAGTAACTGTAGCTAGAGTTTTTGCACAGGTATCCACTAACTACTTAGAGGTGTGTATGCTGTGATGGAGAAGTGAAGGATGAAAAGGCATTTTGCATAAAGTATAGAGTAGCAGGAGTTGGATGTCCTGTGATGAAGGAGCAAGAGGATTGCAAGATGAGGGCTGTGGTGGAGGAGCGAAAGGATTGCGAGATGAGAGCTGTGATGGAGGAGCGAAAGGATTGCGAGATGAGGGCTGTGGTGGAAGAGCGAAAGGATTGCGAGGTGAGGGCTGTGATGGAGGAGTGAAAGGAATGCGAGATGAGGGCTGTGATGGAGAAGCAAAAGGATTGCGAGATGAGGCCTGTGATGGAGGAGCGAAAGGATTGCGAGAAGAGGGCTGTGGTGGAGGAGCGAAAAAATTGCGAGATGAGGGTTGTGGTGGAGGAGCGAAAGAATTGAGAGAGGGTTCCACAGAGGAGGTAGGTAGAGCGGATGCTGTTTGTGTAAGTGTAGGAGTATTTTCTACGATGTGTACCTTAGGTGTGCGATTGAGAAGGAATGGGTTGTTATTGTTCATAGCGTGCGATATTGTTCTGGAAGGTGGTATCAAAGCGTGCGAAGCGATAGTAGTATCTTCTTGGTGTGCGTGAAGAGATGGTATTGGAAGAAAAGGATTTTGAGAATTCATACCATATATTATGGGGATAGAAGCTGCTTGAAGAGAGCTTGAGGAAGCCTTAGTGTCTACTGGTTCCTGGTTATGGAATGGCATGCGAAGGAAAGGGTTGAGTGAACTCTTATGTGAGGAAACATTAGTGGATGATGTTGTTGGCTTGTATTCCGTGTTAGCATTTTCGTCTGGCTGAGAGTTAGACCTTTTTATAGGAAGAGAAGAGGCAAGGCAGTTCTTAGAGTTGGAAGGTGCTGAGAGAGCAAGCTTAGCGGTAGTACTATTTTCTAGCTGAGAATTAAGCAAAACAATTTGAGGCAATTGGTTAGGTGCAGAGGTGGAGAGAGGCTGCAGAGCATGCTTAGAGGAGGAAGGAGTTGAGAAAAGAGTTGAGGTATGGAAATCTTTATCAAAAAGGTACTTACTAATGTTCCCTGTGGTCTCTGACTTTTGATTGTTAAAGTTCTTAATTAACTCTTTACCCTGAGGGGGATATTTTATATTGTGAACGTTTTGGAAATTATTGCTTTTAGCTAGGTTACCTTTAATCTCATTCATATCAATCCTATGGATGGTCGTGTTTCGATCCATCTCTGAAAAAGCTATATTATTAAAACTTTCATTCTCATTTTCACACACATTTTCATTAATGTTTTGCATATAAGTGATGGAGTTATTACTTATGTTTTCATTCGTTAAACTCATTTTAGTTTCAGATATGTCGGTATCTGAAATACTTTGTTGTTCATAAAACTCCTTATGACCCTCTTTTAAAATATTATCGCGTTCTGAGTTTTTAATATTCCCAGAAATGTTAAATTTACTGTAAAAATCCTTACTTGGAGCTGTGTGTTCATGATAACCAGACTTAACTGTATCTAACTTATTATTAACATTATAATTTTTAAGTGTGCCCATTTTAACAAAAGATATTTTACTTTTATTGTTATGACCTAATATATTTTCATTGAGAATACACCAATTTTGAACAGAAGGAGCTCGCTGCTCGTTAACTCTAGACTCTATATGTGAGCCTTTACAATTTTTATCTTCATTATCTAAAATATGATATTTTTGAACATTTTTAACCAGATTTTTATTTTCCCTAGACTCTAGAGATGAGTCTTTACATAAATTAGTATTTGCACTTTGGGGAGGAGTTGTTTCATTGTGAACGCTGAAACAACTTCGGATATCAGTTTCCTCTGATACACTTTGAGGGATATAATTATCTGGAAGAGGGGTATTTAGTGGAAGATGATTGTGAAAATTTGAAACACTGGAGGTGTGCAAGGGGGTTTGGAGAAGCCTAGAGGAGCACTGGTTCTGGCTTCTCACTCCCGAAAATTTTCTAAGTCTTCTTGGAGTGGATGATCCATTGTAACTACATCATTCGTCTGAGGTGGAGGAGTACTAGGAGATGAGACTCTTATTTGCTCATTGTAATCATTTCTTGTAGAAGTTTCATCTAAGTTCGAAAAGTGAGTAAAGATTTTCTTGGCTCTATGCTGAGTTGTGGAAGTTGGGTTCTCTTCAGGAAACTTGTGGTATTTCTCTTGACTACTTTTGTGTGGAGCTCTTTCATCGTTGTAGGAAGAACTCTGGCATTGTAGTGAGGAATGCCTTTGTCGCTCAAAGAGTTTTGCCGCTGGCAGCATTAATGAGGTTGGCTCGTTGAGCCCCCCCCCCCCCCCCCCCCCCCCCCCCCCCCCCCCCCCCCCCCCCCCCCCCCCCCCCCTAGGATTTGGGAGTAGGTAACTCCTGTTGTGATTAGTTGGTTGAAACCGCCTGGTTTTCATTTGATGGAGAGAGGACTTTTGCCTTGTGAATTTGTGCTTACGTTTGGAAGTTCATTAAGAATTCCAGCACGTTGGAAATGTCACTTTAGAGAATGCAGAGAATATTGAGATTATATAGGTTGTGCCGAATTAATTTGAAGAACAAGAGCTTTTTATAGTCATTAGTGTTGTAGTTGCATTGATAAGAATGAGAATGCATTAACCTTTTATTGATTGCGCTGACTATATTGTGAGGTGAGGAGTAACTGCATCTTCACTATCATAATAATAAAATAGTGGAAAAGTGAGTTAATACTTTATGAGATAGACCGTCTACGTGTTA
This sequence comes from Trachelipus rathkii, assembly GCA_015478945.1. Lineage (NCBI taxonomy): Eukaryota > Metazoa > Arthropoda > Malacostraca > Isopoda > Trachelipodidae > Trachelipus > Trachelipus rathkii. The sequence continues at coordinate 18,433 of JABUQX010059773.1, read as the reverse complement.
TAAGAGGATTGAAAGTGCAGTTAGCAATTTTGAAACCACTTATATATTTTTTTTATTTACCCTTTGGTGATTGTCTGGAACCCTTTTTAGTCCGTTGTTCTCAATGGTGGTGTAATGGTTTCGCGATTAGTGCCTCTTCTTTCCACAGGATGCTTCACAGAAGTGGGTTGCCACTTTTAAAAATTCTCTTTTTTCCTACGAGTGAGAGGATAAGATATAGACCTTAGTTGCGCGCACGGATTTATTGCACATCTGTATCATAGTTCATCGTTATTAGAACGAGATATAACCCTATTACCCACCACTTAAAAAAAACTAGAATGACGCTATTTAAAGTTTAGTCTACTCTTCCACAGGAAATACGTTCCATACTGAACTTTCACTGACTTCAAACTGGTTTCTTGAGTCACATATAAAGTCCTAAACTTTATGGAAATTTGTCTAATCTTAAAGAGGGAACAGTGTTTGAGCGAAAAGAAAGAATGGAAAGAAAAAGAATTTATTTTTATGGCTCCATTTTCGTTTTTCCCAAGAAAAAAACAAGACAATAAAAAAAACAAGTAAAGAAAACAAAAGTCGGAAAGAAAAAAAAACAAAAACAAAAAAACAAAAAAAACAAGATGAGAAAGGGAGGTTTTTATTTTGGTACTAAAAAGCAAATCGTAAACTAAGAATTAGTGAGATGGTTTCGTGGAAATCAAAATATTTATATTTTAAACCTTGGACTTAGAGTTATGGTTCCAGGGAAACTAAAAAATGTTTATACCGTGACGGGCAGAATGTTAAAAGAATTGGGGCAGTAAATGAAATAACAAAAGAATTTTATCTCTCATATATAAAATGGACATTGTAGGGCTTTGTAAAAATTGTAGGTGAAACCGAAAAAAAATTGTAGGTGAAAAAGAAAAAAAAAGAAAGAAGACAATGGAATCA
>JABUQX010059773.1:0-7500 GCA_015478945.1 Trachelipus rathkii | reverse complement strand
CAAGGTTTAAAATATAAATATTTTGATTTCCACGAAACCATCTCACTAATTCTTAGTTTACGATTTGCTTTTTAGTACCAAAATAAAAACCTCCCTTTCTCATCTTGTTTTTTTTGTTTTTGTTTTTTTTCTTTCCGACTTTTGTTTTCTTTACTTGTTTTTTTTATTGTCTTGTTTTTTTTCTTGGGAAAAACGAAAATGGAGCCATAAAAATAAATTCTTTTTCTTTCCATTCTTTCTTTTCGCTCAAACACTGTTCCTTTAAGATTAGACAAATGTTTCATAAAGTTTAGGACTTTTAATATGGACCTCAAGAACAGTTTGAAAGTCAGTTTGAAAGTTCAGTATGGAAAGTATTTTTGTGGAGAGTAGACCTAACTTAAAGCGTCATTCCTTGTTTTTTTAGTGGTGTGTAATTTGGTATACTAATAACGATGAAATATGTATCAGATGTGCCAATAAATCCGTGCGCCAACTAAGGTCTATATCCTTATCCTCTCACTCAGTAGGAAAAAAGAAATTTTTAAAAGTGGCAACCCACTTCTGTGAAGCATCCTGTGGAAAGAAGAGCCACTAGCAGCTGTAAATCGCGAAACCATTACACACCACTTGAGAAACAACGGAATAAAAAGTGATTCCAGACAATCACTCAAGGTAATAAAAAAAAAGATATAAGTGGGTTCAAAATTGCTATAGCAACTTTCAATCCCTTCTTATTATCACGTAACGGTCTACTCATAAAGTATTATCTCAATACTTTTCCACTTATTTTATTATTATGAATAGTGACGATGCAGTTACTCCTCCCACCTCACAAATAATAGTCACGCATCATAAAAAGGTTATGCCATTCTCAATCTCTCCAAATCAATGCAACTATTCAACAATATATGAGTATAAAAAGGCTCTTAGTTCTTCAAATTATTCGGCACAACCTAATAATCTCAATATCTCTGCATCTCTAAGTGAACATTTCCAACAGTTGGAATTTCTTAATGACTACAAAAACGTTGCCAAATCACAATGGCAAAAGTCCTCTCTCCAATCAAATGGAAACCAGCGGTTTCACCAACTCTCACAACAGGAGTACCTCACTCCCAAATCTCTTGCTCACGAGCCACCTCAAAAAGCTCCAGCGGCAAACCTCCTTAAGCGACAAAGGCATTCCTCACTGCAATGCCAGAGTTCTTCCTACAACGATGGTGGATCTCCAAACAAAAGTAGTCAAGAGAAATACCACAAGTTTCCTGAAGAGAACCCAACTTCCACAACTCAGCATAGAGCCAAGAAAATCTTTACTCACTTTTCGAACTTAGATGAAACTTCTACAAGAAATGATTACAATGAGCAAATAAGAGTCTCATCTCCTAGTACTCCTCCACCTCAGACGAATGATGTAGTTACAATGGATCATCCACTCCAAGAAGACTTAGAAAATTTTCGGGAGTGAGAAGCCAGAACCAGTGCTCCTCTAGGCTTCTCCAAACCCCCTTGCACACCTCCAGTGTTTCAAATTTTCACCCTCATCTTCCACTAAATACCCCTCTTCCAGATAATCATACCCCTCAAAGCGTATCAGAGGAAACTGATATCGAAGTATGTTCAACGTCACAATGAAAACAGATGCGTCTCGATGTAGTCTATTTTACAGCCTACTTGAGTGTGATGGAAGTTAAAATTTGGATTCAAAATGTGCATAATAACATAATTAAATACCTGCAAGATAAAAATTGTTATGAGCTCACATATATAGATCTAGAGTTAACGAGCAGATAGCATCACTTCGTTCAAAAAATTTAGGATGATATCTCAATGAAAATAAATAAATAATAGAGATACATAAACAATAAAGGAAATAAATAATCTTTTTTAAAATGGGACAAAAAAAAAATATAATGTATAATAATAAAAGTTAAGATAACAGATTAAGTCTGCAGAAATCAATAGAAAACACACGACTCACAAGTAAGGATTTTAACAGAATAAAATTTAAACATTTCTAGGGAAATATTAAAAAACCTACAAGAAAAACGCCGATAATCATTTAAAAGAGGGTCAATAAGAGTTTTATGAACAACTAAGAGTTCAGATACGACATATCTGAAACTAAAAATGACGTACAACGATGTGAATGCATTCAGTAATTCTTTATCAGTTTATTGCCAAAACATTAATGATACAAGGTGATGTGATAATGAGAATTGAAAGTTGAATATATAAGTGTTTCAGAGAAGGACTCAGAAAAACAACGACCATCCATAGATTGATAGAATGAGATAAGGTAACCGACGCTAAAAGAAACAATAATTTCCAAACGTTCAACAATAAAACATATACCCTGCAGGGTAAAAGTTAACTTAAGAAACTTTAACAATCAAAGTCAGAACCACAAGGATAGTAAGTCCAGTCTGATAATATTTTTCATGAAACTTCTCTTTTCTCAACCTCACTACTTACTTCTACCTCTCGGCATGCTCTAAAACCTCTCTCCACCTCTGCACCTAACCCATTGCCTCAAATTGTTTTGCTTAATTCTCAGCTAGAAAATAGCACTACCGCTAAGCTTGCTCTCTCAGCACCTTCCAACTCTAAGAACTACCTTGCTTCTTCTCTTCCTATAAAAAGGTCTAACTCTCAGCCAGACGAAAATGCTAACACAGAATACAAGCCAACAACATCATCCACTAATGTTTCCTCACATAAGAGTTCACTCAACCCTTTCCTTCGCATGCCATTCCATAACCAGGAACCAGTAGACACTAAGGCTTCCTCAAGCTCTCTTCAAGCAGCTTCTATCCCCATAATATATGGTATGAATTCTCAAAATCCTTTTCTTCCAATACCATCTCTTCACGCACACCAAGAAGATACTACTATCGCTTCGCACGCTTTGATACCACCTTCCAGAACAATATCTCACGCTATGAGCAATAAAAACCCATTCCATCTTAATCTCACACCTAATGCACACATCGTAGAAAATACTCCTACACTTACACAAACAGCATCCGCTCTACCTACCTCCTCTGTTGAACCCTCTCGCAATCCTTTCGCTCCTCCATCACAGCCCTCATCTCGCAATCTTTTCGCTTCTCCATCACAGCCCTCATCTCGCAATCCTTTCGCTCCTCCACCACAGCCCTCATCTCCCAATCCTTTCACTCCTCCATCACAGCCCTCATCTTGCAATCCTCTTGCTCCTTCATCACAGCTTACTACACCCCTAGTAAATAACGACGCATATGCCCAATCTTCAATGACATCTTCTGCTATCGACACTCACAATTTGATTTCTACCAATCCATTCCTCCTCAAACCCACACCTACCACCCGCGTAGTAGATAGAGACACTCCAAAGAAGACACCAATAACTCCTGCTACTCATACCTTCTATGCAAATGCCTTTCTCAATCCCTTCACTTCTCCATCACAGCATACTACACCTCTAGTAGTTAGTGATAATTGTGCAAAAACTCTAGCTACAGTTACTACCACCGAAACGTCCGCTAAAAATTCTACTAACCCATTTATAACCACAACCACACCTACCTCTCCTTCACAAACCAATACTCCTGCCTCACAGGAATCAGCAACATCTCCTATGCTTACAGCCTGTGCTAACGCTTCCCTCAATCCATTTCTCAACACACTACCAACTACTTTGTACTCAGTAGTAAAAGCTACCTCCATACATGAGCTAACCACACCAGCCATGATAAAGGACACCTCCATGCATGAGCTAATCGCACCACCCATGATAAAGGATACCTCCATGCATGAGCTAACCGCACCAGCTATGATAAAGGATAACTCCATGCACGAGCTAACCGCACCAGCCATGATAAAGGATACCCCCATACAGGCGCTAACCACACTTACTACAACAAAGGCTACCTTCTTGCATGACCTACCTACACACCCTAACTCCGCAACTTACATTAAGGCTGATTCAAATCTTTGGCGACCTACACTTCAAACTAACTTTCCTCTTATTGATAGTGCCACTCCTAAACGAGCACTATCAGTTGACAAAATAACAGACACTAGGTTTACTCTTCCTCATTCACCTCTTACTCCTCCGCTTAACGCAAACCAAGGGAATCAAATTTAATGCTAAACATGAGGTAACATCACCAGTCGACACCACATCAGGCACTGCATTCGCTCGTCCTCACCCATCTCCTACTCCACCGCTTACCTCAAACCAGAGTGATAACTCTAACGCTATGCATGAATTAACAACGCCTGTCGACACTATAACCAGCACTAAGCTACATCGATCTCCCTCACCCTCTACCTCAATCAGAAGGAATACTTTTAACACTTTACACGAACCAACTGCTCCAGTTAATTCTATAACCATCACTAGATCATCTCGATCTCCTTCACCTTCTACTCCTCCTCTTCCCTCAATTAGAAGGTATACTTTTAACACTTTACACGAACCGACTGCACCAGCTGATTCTCTAACTAACACCAGGTTATCTCGCTCTTCATCACCTCCTACTCCTCCTCTTAGCTCATTCAGAAGGAATATCTTTAACACTCTACATGAATCATTTACTCCAGTTGATTCTCTAACCAACACTAGGCTATCCCACTCTTCCTCACCTCCTACTCCTCCGCTTAACTCGACCAAAGGGAATAATTTTAAAGCTTTGCATGCTTCAACAACGCCAGTTGATTCTCAAACCAACACTAGGCTATCTCGCTCTTCCTCATTTCCTACTCCTCCGCGGAACTCAACCCAAGGGAATAATTGTAAAGCTTTGCATGCATCAACAACACCAGTTGACCCATTAACCAACACTAAGTTTTCTCGCGCTCACACTTCTTCTACTCCTCCACTGGCCTCAAACCAACAGAATACTTTTAACGCTTTGCATGCACTAACGGCACCAATCACCTCATTAACCAACACAAGGTTTTCTTTCACTTATTCACCACCTTCTCTTGTTCTCTCCTCAAACCAGGGAAACATTTTTAAAACTATATGTCAAGAAAACACAATCTCCTCCACTACTTATCTTACACCAGACAGTACCACCACCACTGTTCTAGAAGACATCCCAAATCATATTCAGGAGAAAAACCTACCAACACCTCACACTTGCACCACCACTCCTCATATTTCTCAAACTATAGAGGTTTCAAGACATGAAATGACACCATTTTCCTCTTTCATAAACAACAGTCACGTCCTTCATAGTCCCTCACACGACTCATATCCTCTGGTTGGACCGGAATACTTTCTACAAGCAGACGATCTCTGTAGTTTTACTTCTCCTTTCTTATTAGGTACAAACTTCCTCAATAACCCTAACATAAATTTTCAGACTCATGAAAACATAATCTCAGTAAGTTCAGACTTAAAGAAGGTTTCTCTACCATTGACGCTCCGCTACCCAAACAACAAGAGAATACCAATCACACTCTTTAACACAACAGACACTCTCCCACTCTATTCGGACGAAATCCAAGAAACAAACAATCTGTTAGTAGACACGGACAATTACTGTAATCTATTGGTTATTGAAGACACTGAACTGTTCTCCTATCCTGAAACCTCCCCCTCGGTGAAAGCTTCTCCCCCAGCTCACACCTCTTCCTCAGGTACCATAATTCTCAATACTGGAAAAACTAATATAAGCTTCACCCTCTTTTCTGGAAGAGTACTAAATGCTTCTCCACAAGGACAAAGCAGTATAAGCATTATAAAAGAGAAGGTCACACCATCTACAATCACCAAACATACTGCAAATTCTAAGGCAAATCCAATTATAGTTTTGGACGACACTTTACAGATTACCCACACCAAGCTAGCCACTTCCTTGAAAGGCTTATCCCCCACGCAGCTCCGGACAACCTTTAGAAAATTTATCCAACATTCATTCCAAGGTCAACAAGAAGATTACGCAACTTCACAAAATCCAGACCAGTTAGAGGATTTACTTGACCTCTTAATGAACATAAAGAAGGTCGTAGCACTCGAAGACAACCAAGTTCCAACATGCCCCTTACAGAGACTCTCTATACAACTCCAAAAGAATGCTCTAAGGGTATTGTATAGCCCACAGCAACACCTGCCCTACAAATACCTCATTCCAATAGAAGACTGGAACAAGTCTTTGCAAGAAAAAGAATACATAAAATCCACCAGTATTTCTCATTACAGTCCTCTCCTAATCATTCCGGAAAATAATTCGTCCACTCCGCGAATAATTGCGAATTATCGGAAATTTAATGTCCATACGGTACTATACAGATCCCCATTACCTAGATTTAGGAACATTTTAACCACTTTGGATAAGAGTCACATCTTCAAATACCGGAACCCCCTCGACGCCTATCATAGCCTACAGATAGATGAAGATACACAGCTACTTCTCACCTTAACTATCTCTCAAGGGCAATATGCATCAACAAAACTAAACTCCGAACGCTCTAATGCACCTCCTATATCTGCTGCCACTTTAGAGATAGCAGCACCTCATCTCCTAGGCGTTGCCTACAGAATCTTCCTGGACTACGTTCGGATACTCTGTGACACGTTAGAGCTACACACGGAAAACTGGAATAAAGTTTTCGAATCTTTTCAAAAAAATAAGGGAAAAACCAAAACTTCTAACTCTCACCTCTATTACCAAGGCTATCGCCTCAACACTAGACCATTCTTTTCTTCTGCAAACCCCAACATTCCAAGAATATCTCTTACCTCCTCAACAAACACTCCCTTCAGGAAGAGGTCATCCACCCCTCCAACTTCTTAAATGTAAAATTTTCTTTCAATTACCCCCAGGGGATCATCACATATTAAGAGAAATATGTGAAAACACAATAACACCTTAGAAAGGTACACTTCAAAGATGTTATTGATACGAAAGCTGTTCCTACAGCTCTAGAAAATTAAAAATAAAAATAGTAAGAAAATTTTAAGCGAAAATGAAACTAAAAGGTTGGACAGTAGAATTAGTACTAGCAATTAAGTTAAAATCAAGAAAATAACATTTAAAAACAAAATAACTATATTGCAGCATTTCTTCTCGATTCCAGACATCATGTTCAACTTTTGGATCCTCCTTGCCATAATAACATCTACATGGACACTTCAAGAGGACCAAACAACTTCAAAGTACCAACTACATCAGGGCTTCATCGCAAGATATACTGGACAAACCAAGTTTATAAATAGCTACGTCAACTTGCAAACCGACATGCGATGCCCTAGAAAAATATATGAAAATGTAAAGCAAACAATAGAACAAAATAATTATTTGATCGAGAAATACGTACCATATCTCCAAAGCAGATATCAAAGTAGATTTCATTCCAACTCTAACCCCTCACCCAAATTAACGTTTCTGCATACATTATTAATGGAACACCAAAAACAACAACAACACATCTTAAAAGATCATTGGTTATTATCCCACCAACAAGAATCTTCGCCAGACCTCTCATTAAGACCGAAAAGAGGACTTTTCAACCTAGGCGGAGACA
>JABUQX010059772.1:60000-72500 GCA_015478945.1 Trachelipus rathkii | reverse complement strand
AAAACAAGATGTATATTTCTTGTAAAGTCATTATTATTTTTATAGATTTATTATTATTGCTGATCCCAATAAATACAAAAGAGAAAATGTTTGAATAGAGTTAAATGAAACCAAACTTTGCCTCTATTCTTGTATTCCTTTTGAACTTTGATGACTTTGCTTTCTTTTATTGCATTATGAATTGAACACATTACGCTGAGCTCTAAACTTAATGACTTCAAACCCAAATGTGGGTTAAAAAAATTTGTAAATAACAACACAACTGGTTAAATTAATTATGCAATTAATTTTAAAGTTATAAATAGAGGAAATTGCTTTGCAAAGATTAACTCTCTCTCTCTCTCTCTCTCTCTCTCTCTTCTCAAAATCTCTCTTCTTCTCTTATATATATATATATATATATATATATATATATGATATATATATATATATATATTATATATATATATATATAAATATATATATATATATATATATATATATATATATACATAACTTTTCATCCACCTCCTTTCCCCATTGTATTGTGGGTATGTGCAAACTATATAGAGGGAAATGATAAGAGTAGTAGAAGAGTACTGACCTAAATCAAAAGGAAGCCTCTATCATCCCATCCATACCCTTAAGTGAAAGCTCGTCGCAATAAAAAAAATTAACTCTAGGACTTTGCAAGATCTCTACCAACCCTAACTGTGGTATCTTCAATGGATTCATACCTTCAGCCAGACAACCATACAACCTCACAAAACTCCACCATTCACTCTTCTTCTCGCCTCTGCCAAACTCACATTATTTTACCGACTCGATCCACTTCCAGCAGGTCGATTTAAAGCACACACTCCACTATACATCCGCTTAAACAACCGACTATCATCTATCCTTTTCTTATGACCAAACCATCTTAATGTACTCTCGTTTATTCTTACATATGCCTTTTTTTACACCACATAACTACCTATTGCGTTCACTCATTTTATCAATTCTTTTCACACCTAAACTCATTATACCTAAGATCTATATCTCTTGTTCTATACCATAGTTTCACTACTATACATTAACACAGGTAACAATATATACCCTCATGCAAAACCCTAGCGGATTCAAGACTTATCCTTTTACATCCAAGAATTTCATTGCACCAGTCACATTCCTACAACACACTCCATCATCTGTTACCTTTTCATCCAACATATATCCTAAATATTTAAACTCTGATATTTTTTCCAATCACTCACCATCTAACATGACTTAACACCACGGACTTTCCTCACTCTTATCTACATTAATTTTCAAACCCCTCTGCCAATCCTTTTAAACTCTCCTCCGATTCGTCACGCAAAACTAAATCGTCCACGTACAATAAGCAGGGCACCCTCCACTCTCTTCCATTCTTCATCATTCTAACACCTTCCAGTGCCACCCCTACCTCTAATTCTTTCATAACCCAATCCATATACAAATTAAATAATCAAGGAGACATAACACATCCCTACCTCACTCTGCTATTTATATTAATCCAATCACTTTCAACTCTATTTATACTTACACACTCTTCACTATCGTCATACATGAATAATTTTGATTCCATTCCGAAGCCTACCACCAACAAAATATATTATTAACACCTACTACAAAACCTCCTTATTAATCTTTCTGCATGTCTGGCAAGTTGTAAATCTATAAAACCCAGTAACATTCTTTTTCTCTCATATTCTCAATCATTATTTAGTGAGAAAGTTTGATATATACATTCCTGCCACTCTGGTCGCCCTTGTTCTTTCGCCACTAGCCCCTTTAGTCACGACACTCTTTATCCAAAAAATAACACCAGCATATATCTCTGGCCAATACTTAAATAAAAACTATTCGCCAATAGTTAGTAAGTGTTCGTCTTTATCTCCTACCTCTAAGATAGAACTCTTACTCGTTTCTTCAATCCCTTCTGAATCCAAGTACACTCTATAAACGTTTTGTTGCTAATAACTTTCATATCCAATCATCTGCAATCTCGCCTCGTAGTTCATGACCATTTCACCAGCTCCGATCTATACCCGCAGATTTGCCATTCTACACAACTTTCTATTCAGCCTAATACTTTTTTCTTCAAAACACTTATTTCTTTTCTCATTACAATCAAATATGCACACACATCTACTATCAGCTGATTACGCTAATATTATGATATATTTTCAAGTTTTCCCATACTCTCTCTTCATACTTCATCAAATGTATGTGGTACCATCACCATTCATTATCATTAAGATCATCTTTACTCTTTCTCTGTCTTTCATATATATATATATATATGTTATATATATATATATATATATATATATATATATAGTATATATATATATATATATATATATATATATATATATATATATATATATATATATATATATATATATATATATGGTACTATAGCTGGATGGCCCGCAAACTTGAGTAGTTTTTTTATGTTGAAAGCAAAAATGCAGCATAATTGACCAAAAATTAAAGCCTTCCGTGTGAAGCTCGTAGATTCTTTCCTTTTTTGTAGCCTTTATGGCAAAATTCTTTATAGGCATGAATCTTTGATTTCGAATTGTGTTTAGTTATTAATTATTTTCTTAATCCATCTCATTCAAATAAAATAAAATGATAATTACTGTTTATTATTAAATAAACATAAATACGTTTACAATAACTTTAAAAAGGTAAAGGATTAGGGAATAGGAGATGAGAAGGACTATTAGAAAACCATGAATTCATAAAGCCACACTGAATATTAAAAATAATTACATATATTGATGGCACGTGCTTCATTATATTCAAAGACGTTGTATCATATATACCTAACGAATACCTAAGGGTAGACCGCATTGATACCAGGAGTCGGGGCCCTCTGCCTCTTGGTGGATGATGATTTGGGATTTTGAACTCACTCTCGGTTTGTCTCTAATGGAATATATTTCCTGGAATCTCTCACTTTTAGGGGCTCACGATGGGGGACAGAGGGGGACGAAACGACTTTACATAATAAGCTTTATACGCTGATTCCAAATATGTAATTTATTTTTAAGACGTACTTTTTTCGACTTTTTACATTCCGTCTAAGTTTGTATGCTTTATGCAAATATGTATTTGGTTTTCCTGTAAGTGTCATACATTTTGAGATAATTCTCCTGGCCCTTTTCTGGAATTATGCTCTTAAAAATAGGTATATATTATTAAACTGATAAAGTTTAATAAAGTACCAAAATCGTACAAAATATTTTTTGTTATCACTCTTTACCTTGCCTCTCTCTCTCTCTCTCTCTCTCTCTCTCTCTCTTCTTATATATATATATATATATATATATGGTAGTAGTATATAGGTATATGAGTATATATATATATATAAAAAGTATATATAGAGTAAAGATATATATATATATATATATATATATATATATTAAACTATTAATTATAAAAGGAAAGTAAATTTAAACTTTAACTGCTTCACTTTTACTAAAATCAGTAGAGATTTATATAATTTTTTTTTTACCCTAGACATGAAAAATTTAAACAAAAATGATAGATAACCTAAAATTTCATGACTCAGAGAAACGCGATCCAGCTCATAACTATATATATATATATATATATATATACATATATATATATATATATATATATATATATATATATATATATATATATATATATATATATATATATTATATAGAAAGAGTAGGTGAAAATTTGGCTTAAAGTTACAACTCATATCTGTAACCAATAGTTGCTAGGGGAATACATTATCCAAATGTGTGCACTGAATAGGCACAAATAAATAATACAAAGAGGCACAAATTGATATAGTACAAGTGAGGAATACATTTTTAATCCTGGTAAACATTTAGATAGGAAAATAAAAAAAAAAAAAATATTGTTAATAATTATAGTAATATGATTAGAGAGCCTATTTAGAGACTTTTTATACATTGTTAAAATAAATAGTCTTTCTATTAAATTTTGCTTTTTTTTTTTTTTTTTTTTTATTAAAAGAATACCCCAAGGGCATACCGCACCGATGGCAGGAAATGGGGTCTTCGCCCCTGTGAACTATTGCAATCCCCAAACAGAATTAATGTTTTGTTATTTAACTTTATGACACAACACATATATATATATATAAGGTTATTGCTATATATAGTTAAAGTATATATATATATATATATATATATATATATATATATATATATATATATAAAGATATATATGTATATAAATTATATATATATATATATATATATATATATATATATATATATATATATATATATATATATATATATATATATATATATATATATGTTATTTCAAAAAAATATATATATATATATTATATATATATATATATATATATATTACATATTATTTGTAAGTACGAGAGTCGGCAATGTAGGGAGAAAGGGGAACACAGGGCCTTCTCCATGCTGGGGAGGGCGAGGAACTCCCGCGACACCTGCTAAATTACATGAGCGGGTTCCTCCGTCTCCCCATGGGTATGGAAACGTCCCCCTGTGTGTCTCCCCGTCTGCCTTGAGCACCCTATTACTTCTTCTGTAATACCTTTACAAATAATATATATCTATATATATATCTATATGTAAAGTGTTAATATATATATCTCGAGTATATATATATATATATATATATATATATATATATATATATATATATATATATATATATATATATATATGTTATGTCCCAAAAGTAAGTGTACTGATGTCGTATTTAATTATGTATTGGACTTACCTGAAATTACAAGTTATCTCCTTCAAAGTATGACCCTTGGGAGGTTACACAGCGGTTCCAACGTTTCTTATTTATTTATTTATTTTATTTTTTGCAGTTTCCAAGTAATGTACTCTTTACAGGATTCCAAATCAATGTATTCTTTCCTGTAGCTATTGTGTTTCTTTTGAGATAAGGGATCGAAGATAGTTGTGGTTTAACCAAATATCATTTATATTTATATATATATATATATATATATATATATATATATATATATATATATATATATATATATATATATATATATATATATATATATATATATATATATATATATATATATATATATATATATATTTCCTCTTTGTGATACATATTTCCTTCAAAATCGCATCATAAAAATTAACATCAAGCTTCATACCTGCCTACTGAACTTCCTTATTCAGTTGTTGATTCGCCTTCAATGAAGACCATTTCATCTACTCAGGAACAGAAACAAAAGTGCTTTTTAGTGTTTAATTTAATTTGGTGTTTAAGCCATTCCGCTTTTAGGGCGCGATGTGTTATATAGTGTTCATGTTATATGTTGTTCAATATAAGTAAGTTTAGCTTGAAATATTATTTAAAAAAAAAAGCAAGAAATAAAAGAAAAACGGAAAAAGATGTAAACCCCTTTTATCTGGCAGTAGTTCTTCCAATATTTTACAAACTTAAATGTAGAATTTGACTTTTATTTATGGTAATATAATGTTTTTTATTAATATTTTTGTTTTTAAATTTAATGTTTCTAAATATAATTATTGGTTATATTGTTCATAAAATTGCTTTTTTTGTTCATGATATACGTGAAAAATATTTCCAGCGCTTTCTTACGAACATTGCGAGAAAATTACAAAAACACGAAAATTTTGAGATTGGTGGACTTTTCCCAAGACCTCGATTGTAATTAGATTTTTATATGTATCATTTTTAGTATAAAAACTTTCCTATACTTTGGTCTATTGCAACGAACATTTCGTATCCACTAAAATGTAATGAATTATATCGTTTGTTCTTTGAACCTCTTCAAGTATTGGTGTCATTCTCAAGTGGCCAGCACAATATCCATAAAGCTTCCTAGGTGTGAAAGAAGAAACTCCAATAGCAAAATGAGTAGAATACTCGACAGCTGTCAGTTTAGGTTCTTCAACGTAAAAGGAGTCATTACGAAGAGCTATCAAAAATCAATCATAAACAATTACCTGTGAAGTGGAGGAACAAGAAGAAGGGATAACTACCTCAACACTTCCACTATATATATATATATATATATATATATATATATATATATATATATATGTATAAATAATAAAAAGAATAAATATATATATAAATAAGTTATACGCATGGACATGTATCTGTATAAGTATACGTTTATATATATATATATATATATAAGGAGAAGAGTATATATAGTGTATATAGAGTTTATATAGTGTATATATGTATATATATATATATATATATATATATATATATATATAGATATATATATATATATATATATATATATATATATATATATATATATATATATATATATATATATATATAGGGTTTTAGGAGACTGCGACGAAACCTAACTGTGGTATCTCGTCAATTTGGAGTTCATCCCCTGGGCCAGACACACAACCATACTCCTTTACAAAACCTAGCCATTCATTCCTATTACGCACCTTTCTTCTCATCTCTGCCAAACTTACGTTCCTCTCCTTCAGGAATTCCTTTACCAACTCAATTACTTTCTTTTCGATCTCCCAGCACATTCACCACTATGTAACCGACTATCACCCATCTTTTCCATACGACCAAGCCATCTCAATGTACTCTAGCTAATTTTCTCATTTACGCATTTCTTCACACCACACAACTCCTTAATGCGTTCATTCCTCATTCTATCAATTCTTCTCTCACCTAACATGCCCCTAAGATTCTCCATCTGAACACATTGAACATTAGATCTATACCTCTTACTACAGACCAAAGTTTCACTACTTTACTTTAACACAGTTAACGACGTAGCCTCATGCAAAGCCCTAGCGCACTCATGATTTAGCCCCTTTACATCCACACCAAGGATTTAATTGCACCAACCACCTTTCTGCCATTCACAAAAAATCCTACTACGTTCTGCATCATCCGTTCTCTTTTCATCAAACATAAATATCCTAAATATTTAAAATCACACACTTGTTCCAGTTGCTCACCATCTAACACAACTTCACACCGCTGACTCCCATCACTCACTACTATAACTTTACTCTTATCTACGTTTACTTTCAAACCCCTCCTTTTACACACTCTATCAAACAAATCCTCTACTTCTACCAATCCTCTCAAACTCTCTTCAGATTCGCCACACAAAGCCATATCTTCCGTATAAAATAAGTAGGGCACCCTTCACTCTCTTCCATTCTCCATCATTCTAACACCTTCCCCTGCCACCCCTACCTCTAATTTTTTCCTAACCCCATCCACATACAAATTGAATTGCCAATAAGAGATAACACACACACACAAAAGTAAGTTTACTGAATATCCCATAAACGACTGTGTAATGTAGTTCCTCCATGACGTATATGAGTGGAACTAGTTACCTAGACTTCATATCCATACCAGTTTTAATTAGAGTTGTAAAGTCAGTCTTGCATTACATCTGTTTATGTATGGGCGTGTGTTCTAACCTTGTTACGTTTTTGCACTACATCTTTTTGAGTATGGGAGTGTTTTCCATCCCCGTTACGTTTTTGTGATGCAGGTAAATATTTAACAGCGTAAACTATCAAATTCTGTGTGAAACGTTACAAGTTTGCCACTGCGACATTTGTTTCTTCAAACGAAGCTTATGGTGATACCACTTTAGCGAGACTAGAGTTTTTAAGTGACACAAAGCTTTCAAAGCGGGCCGAGAAAATGTTGAAAACGACCCTCGTTGTGAAAGCCCAATCTCGTCAACAAACGATGAAAATGTGGAAGTTGTTAGAGCTGTCGTGGAGAGAGACCGACGGTTCAGTGTAAGAGTGAGTGCAGAAGAAACTGGCTTGGATAAAAATGCAGTTCATAGAATTTTAACGAACCATTTGCACATGCGAAAAATTTGTGAAAACCATTGCCGAAAGATCTGCCTGTGGAGCAGAAAGTTAAACAGAACAAAATTTTATAGTATTTACTTAGACTCTAAAATGGAGCAAAATTTTTGGATAAAGTTATAACAGGCGATGAATCATTGGTTTTTGAGTACGATCCTGAAACCAAACGGCAAAGTGAGGAATGGCACACAAAAAATTATCCTCGTCCGAAGAAAGCACGTATAAGCAAGTCCAAGGTGAAAACAATGGCTTTTTTTTTTCTCGACAGCTGTGGTTTTGTGCACAAGGAATTTGTACCTTCAGTATATACAGTTAATCACGTCTTTTACAAAGATATCTTGGAACGACTTCGAAAACGAGTTCAGCAAATCAGAACAGACATTGTAAAACGATTAAAAGCTAAAATGTCGATAACGCGTCATCTCACACTGCGCTCTCAATTATAAAATTTCTGGCGAAGAAAACATTCAAGTACTAATATTTATACCAGCCTGGGATTGCCTGTGCGATGCCTCCTTTTCCAAGGAAAAATGAAGCCAAGGGGCATCATTTTTGGGACGATGGAAAACATAAAAAATAATGTAACACGTTAGCTAAACACACTTCAAAGAAAATTACTTCCGCTACTGCTATAAACAATGGAAGAAATGTTGGAACCGCTGTGTAACCTCCCAAGGGTCTTGAAGGAGATAACATGCAATTTCAGGTAAGTCCAATATATAATTAAAATACGACAACAGTACACTTACTTTTGGGACATAATATATATATATATATATATATATATATATATATATATATATATAAGATATATACATATATATATATATATAGTATATATATATATATATATATATATATATATATATATATACTAAATGTATAATACACTATAACATTGCTTCACCGCAATTTAATATTTACCGCTAAACAAAGAACAATTACGGGAAGGTAAAGAAAACTTGCCTCTGATCGAACCAACGCATGTTGCGACTGAGAATGATATACTCGACTCTTCCAATGGAGCTCAATCCTCTCTAACCTCAAAAGCAGATCTGGTAAAGACCTTTGGCTGAACGAGCTCCCGTCATGATATCATCGTGTTTTCACCCTGTCCCTCTCGTTCGTGCGATTTTACACTTGAGTAACATGTTTCACCGCAATTTAATATTTTACCGCTAAACAAAGAACAATTACGGGAAGGTAAAGAAAAACTTGCCTCCTGGGATCGAACCCCGCCTGTTATGCGACTGAGAACGATATACTCGACGCCTGCCTCATCATTTTCATCCTCTCAACCAAAAAAGGTTATATCTGTAGCCCATTAAGCCAACTGAGCTCGTCGGGCGATATCACCAGGTTATAGTGTAAAATCTTACGAACTAGGGAAGGACAGGGTGAAAACCTAGTGAGACCAATTATGGGAAGGTAAAGAAAACTTGACCTCCTGAGTCGCATGTTGCAACTGAGAACGATATACAGATGCAAAACACTATTAACTCTCTAACAAAAGGTTAGATTCAGGAACAGCTTTAAGCTAGTCCAGTCTCTCACAAGGCGATATTCCAGGCTTTCACCCCATCCTCCTTCTGTTCGTAAGATTTTTTACACTTATGTCGCCATGTCAACCGCAACTTAATTATTTTATCGCAAACAAAGAATCACCATGGAACGCAAGAAAACGTTCTTTCTGTCACCGAACCATACAGCCTCGACTGAGCAGAATGATATACCAACGCTCTCACCACTGAGCCATCCTCTAACCTCTATATTAACGAGCTCCCGTCAAGATGATATCATCAGGTTTTCACCCTGTCCTTCCCTCGTTCGTAAATATTTTACACTATAACATTGCCCTTCACCGCATTAATATTTCACTGCTGCAACAAAGAACAATTACGGGAAGGTAAAGAAAACTGCCTTCTCTGGGATCGAACCACCACATGTTGCGACTGAGAACGATATACTCGATGCTCTACCACTGAGCTATCCTCTAAATCAAAAGGTTAGATTTAGAACAGCTTTAAGCAAACATTCCCGCCCAAAAGTGATATCACCAGCGTTTCAACCCGTCCATCTCTCGCTGGCAGAGATTTACACTATAACATTGTTGACTGCACTTAATATTTCATCAAGCAAACAAAGATCAACGCGAAAAACTTGCCTCTGGGATAGAATCATCGTGATAGTTATAATCAGAGAATCGATGATTTGAGATGTTTTTCCATCGACAAACCATGATCCTTTGAACCCAAATCAATATCAGAATTAGTGTTTTCGCCAATATTTAAGAGCTTCATATGATATTCACCTAGGTTAGCTGTGAAATCTTCAAACGAGGAAGCATTAAAGTGGAAACTGGCATATCTGCTGACTGCAAAGTCTTCATTCTGGTTAAATCTTTCAGTTCCTGAATCTAAACCTTCGGGTTGAGATGCTCACAGCAGAAATGTCGAGGAATACTATTCTCAGTTTCCAATATTTGAATTATACCCAATTAATTAAATGTAATCAAAAGATAAACAAAATATTATGAAATTTCTCATGATAATTGTCAAGTTCACATTTCAATGGTTACAGTAACCAATATTCTTCCATGATAATTTTTTATTTTTAACCTCACAAACCACTTCAGAACTTTAAATCACTTTATTAATGATTTGAACACTTTGCCTTTCCTTTAGTATATCCATTTTGATGAAGACAAAAATTATAAATTCTGTAAATTAATATCCTTAATATATATATATATAGATATATTATTATATATATATTAAGGAGATATATATATATATATATATATATAGATATATAGTAATATATATATATATATATATATATATATAATATATTATATATTATAATATGAAGAGTAAGATATAAAATATATTAGATATAATATATATATATATATATATATATATATATATATACATATATAATATGCTATAAAAATTTATATATAATATATATATATATATATATATATATCTTTTATAATTTTAATATTATATAAATATTAAATAATTTTATTATTAAAAATAAATAATAAATCAAATCGTAAAAAAAAAAAATATTAGAGATGTTAAGTAGAAATATAAAAACGCAGTCACAGTTACTGCTCCGGTTTTAGCTTAGTGGTTAAACGCTGAACTAGCATTCATGTGGCTTGGGATCGATAACTACTCGGGAAAGCAAAATTGGGAATCAAAAATTATTAAGGCGCGAGTGACTCTGACGTTACACATAGGTCAGCGCAGTAATATGAGCAACGTCATTTATTTTATAGTTATCTTAGTTATCCCGTGGTTATTAAAAATGTTCTTAAATAATCATTACCATCATACAAATTGCCTTTGTTTTTAACTTTCATTTAAATTTTCGAAAGTTTGCTTTTAATTTGCGTGCAGATCTTCTAGATGCAAGTATGACCACTGCCAACTAGCACTCGTGATTCCTAATTTAAATTAACCGTGCAGATATCAAAAGCAATCTTACAACAAGCTTCCATAGCTCTTTAGAAACTTGTTTCAAATTTGAAACGTTTATAATGCTGCCTGGGTAGTTGGAGAAATTCTGAATCATTTCTAAAGTTGATCGAAATGTCTAGTATCAAGTCCTTGATAACGTCTACACCAAGGGAAGAATGGAAATATAAAATAAGGAAGATGGTCCAAGATTTATTTGTAGAGTTCATGAAAGAATGAGATATCTGTGGTTTGGGAGCTGAACAGAGAGAGGATATGATGTTATGGAAAGATGAGTTACTCAATTTTTACAGGAAGGATTAAAAACAGTATTCGATTATAACATTCAAGAAAGAAGCGACTATTGTAAAAACATAATTTAAGGGGAGTGATGCATGCAGCAGTTCAACGTTTACTGTAGATTATGAATGGAGAGAATCATAGGGAGTGGAAAGTTGATGAAACAGAAAACCCTAGACTACACCATCTTTCAGGAATAGCTACATTAGTGGCACCATCCCAAATATGCGAAGCATACTCCGTACAAGGACGAATGATGACCATGTACAGAAAAGCAATTGGGGTGGAGTAAAGATATTTTGAGGGCGTCTTCAGAAAACTAACCCTTTTTAATTGTTTCCGGCGAAAGAACAATGTGATCTCTCAAACAAAGTTCACGATAAAAAGAGGCACATATTGAGGACAGTGGAAAGTTTGAATTATGCACTTTGAAGATATTGTTTTTTTTTTTGAAGAAATTTATAAAACTAGTAGTTAATGGAAGGGATTAGATTTTCTAGGTCAGTTTTTCAAATGTTATCCTTATAATCTCAGATAACTGAGATTGTGTAGAATATTTTTTGTAATATATATATATATATATATATATATATATATATATATATATATATATATATATATATATATATATATATATATATATATATATATATATATATATATATATATATAAATATATATATATATATATAAAAATATATCTATATATATATATATATATATATATATATATATATATATATATATATATAGTATATATATAGTATATATGCATATATATATATATATATATATATATATATAAAGTATGTTGGTGTTAATATATATATATATATAT
>JABUQX010059772.1:47500-57500 GCA_015478945.1 Trachelipus rathkii | reverse complement strand
TCCAAAAACTTTGGGAATACCTTAACTAAAGGAATACCATAGGGTCAAAACCGTAAAAAGTGCAGGAGTCGGGGTCTCTCGGCGTTCCGGGGAACTACGATGGGGAAATAACTGCAAAAAATATTTTCTATCAATAAGCAAAAAAAAAAAAAAAAAAAAGATTTAAGGTGGAAGAATTTTCCGCCGATTCCAAATATATAATTTGTTTCACTGTAGGTGCTGCCGGTCTCTAGTTACATATGGAGCATTAAAAAATCTGACTATATAAATATCATATATATATATATATATATATATATATATATATGGTTATTATTATATATATATATATATATATATATATATATATATATATATATATATATATATATATATATATATATATATATATATATATATATATATATATATATATATATATATATATATATATATATATATATATATACAACACTCATTGTGGACACAAATAATAAATATTTACGTCGAAATAAACTAAAAAATTAAATAAA
This sequence comes from Trachelipus rathkii, assembly GCA_015478945.1. Classification (NCBI taxonomy): domain Eukaryota; kingdom Metazoa; phylum Arthropoda; class Malacostraca; order Isopoda; family Trachelipodidae; genus Trachelipus; species Trachelipus rathkii. The sequence continues at coordinate 56,988 of JABUQX010059772.1, read as the reverse complement.
ATGAATTTAAAAATAAATCAATTTGAAGCTCATAAAAGGAAAAAAGTAAGTTCTTTTTATAGCAAATCAAATTTTTAATTTTTCTTTACCTAAAATAAAAAATCATTACCAACCATTCCAATACTAAATTATTTTGAGGAATGTGGTTTACTTAAGGTCCAAAAAGTCTTCAGCAAGTTTAAATAAAGAACGTAAGATTTCGATCCGTGCTGGATCATCTGTCAGACGTAAGATGTATTTAAATTAAAACTGTTAAAAGGAATGAAAACAGAAAATTTAAATTAAGTATGTTTTGTTAAGATTTTTTTCAAAAAGGGTGTGGTGTTCAATAATTTGTTAAGTGTGGGATCTAGAGAGTATTCACCTTGTAGTTTGTTATAATTGGAAAGATTTTTTATGCAAAGAGTTTCAATTAATTTACGTTGTAGGGGGTCAAGAACTTGCATAATGGGGGTCATGGCATCGATGTTAATTTTGTGATAAAGCTGTGATCTGTGTAATGTGAGGGCAGAATTCTGTGAATCATGTATGAAATCTTGTTTATGTTGATATTTACGTCTTGTGAAGTCGTTAGTTTCACCAATGTAACAAAAGGTGCAATTAGAACAAGGGATTTTGTATACACATTGGGAGATGTCCATATCATCCATGTCCTCCACCGGGCAAAGCTACAGGTCTCTTAGGGAGGAAATCTGATGAAGTGCTTTGTAGAGAGTGAGTAGGGGACATCGCAGGAGGAGGTGATCGTTTTTTTTAGACTCTATTAGGCATCTACGGCAGAGTGGAGAGGTGGCGTCCTGGAGTCCAAATCTGTGCTGAGAGATCCTGAGGCCTGGGTGATGCCCAGACCTCAGTCTTGATTGGGAGATTTGCATCTCTCGTGGAAGAGTATTCTGTGTTGTTGATATTTCTGGGTGGCGAAAGTTTATAAGGTGATTTGGTGGGCAATTGTTGAGGTATTGCTGTGTAAAGTATGTGTGAATATGTCTTGAGGGAGATGTGTTGTTAGGAGGAGGGAGTGGATGGTTCTAAAGAGCTCGCCGTAATAGAGAGCAGCGGATGAGGGGGGATTTTAAGCGGTGTTTAGTGTGGTCCAGTATATAGTTATGGCATGGGTGGGTCGGTTTGAGAGCCCTATCATAGAATAGTTTTCCTATCATGTCCAGGTTATCCTGAATTGGGAGAATTTTTGTTTCTTCGGGTAGGTGTTAAATTGGAGTAGTTTTCAGGCAGTCTGTGATAGTTCTAAGGGCAGTATTTTGGATCCTTTGTAATTTCATTCTGTTAGTTGATGAGATTAAACGGTACCAGACTCTTGATCTATAGTTGATTGTAGTCCTTGAGAATTGTTTACAAGTAGTTGTCAATGTAGTTTCTTCATTGCTGAAATTGTGTCGCGATAGAGTTCGTAGGACATTTATTTTTCTATTTGCTGTGTTAATGATGTTTTGGATGTGAGGTATAAAGATAAAGTGGGTGTCAAAGGTTGTTCCGAGAATTTTAGGTGTTTTGTTTAGGGGGATGATAAAGTTATTTAAAGTTTCTTGTGGGTGTAATAATGATTGGTGTCTGTCAGTGGTGGTCAGGGTTATAGATGATTTCTCGGTAGAGGCTGACATTCTGTTGGAAGACAACCAGGCTTCTAGTTAGTTTAGGTAAGTCTGGGTATGAGTTGTAGCAGTTGTTATGGAGGGGTCTGGTATGGCTATGGTTATATCATCTGCACAAGTTATAAGGTGTGAATTGGGAGTTTGAAGGATGGGGATGTCAGCTGTGAAAAGGTTGAACAGGAAAGGGGACAAAATGGCGCCCCGAGGGACTCCGTTTCTCAATTTTACGGTTCCTGAGGACTGATGTTTGCTTGATACCTAAGCAGTGCGTCCTGATATGAGATTTGCTAGCCACATTTAAAATTGTTGCAAAAGGGCGAGTTTAGGATTTTTTGAATGATGATGTATCTGGGTACTGTGTCGAAAGCTTTACTGATGTCAATGGCTAGCAGTATTGTTTTGTGGGATGGAGTTTCTGTTTTAAGCCGTTGTATTTGATGTTTTTGTGCGCATGTTTGTAGTGCTGTAAAAGATGGAGTGTGATTTTTGAAATCAGTTTGGTGGGTTAGGGAATGAAGTGTGGGCAGGAATTTTTGGTGCAGAATGATCTTTCTCCATTAGTTGCACAGGAAGAAGAGGAGGGAATGGGTCGATTATATAAAGGAGGGAGTTGGGGCCTTTTCTGGGTTTTAACATTGGGTATGATAATCTTTTTTCAAGTGGAGAGATGTTGTTGAGCGACCAAGGACTTTGTTGAAAATATTTGGATGAATGATATAGCGGTTGTTCCAAGGTGTTTAATGTGAAGGTTTGACATGTTGTCTGGGCCAGAGGCTGGGGAGTTTTTTTTAAGGTTTTGATAAGTGAGGTAATTTCTAATGTAGTGGGAGGGGGATTGGGATTAATTTCCAATTTTCGTTTTTGAGTTGGGTATTATTTTTCTAATGTTTTGATGGGTGGGTTATGTTGGAGGATTTTGGAGTAGTGTTTGTGCAAGGATACTGCAGTGTTGTTTGGGGGAGAGGAGGGGGAGTCATTTTGTCCTTAATGGCGTGTGTTCATTTGTGGGGGGGGGTTGTTTTGAGAGTTGTAGAGACTTTTCATATATTTGTATATATATATATATATATTATATATATATATATATATATATAGTATATATATAATATATATTATTATAAATATATATATATATATATATATATAATATTATATATATAAATATTATATATAATATATATATATATTTAATTAATATATATATATATAATATATAGTTATATTAAAGTACTTTTTTATTCAAAAAATAGAAGTTATATGGAACATTTTCTTAAATTTATGTTAATAGACCGAGATTTAACTGAGTCTGCATTTTTATTTTCAAGGGGTGTTATTCCCTATTTTTTTCGTTTTTTTTTTTAAAATAAAATGTTTTAATGTGAATTTTCAGGTATTACTTTAAAGAAAATATGCATTATATGCAAATACCATCTAATATTTAAATCTACACAGATTAATGAAAGATTATATATATATATAGTATATATATATTAATATATATATAATATATTATATATATATAATATTATATATATATATATATATTATATATATAGTAATTATATTATATATATATATATATATATATATAATATATATATATATATATAATATATATATAATATATATATATATATATATATATATATAATATATATATATATATATAGTATAATATATATATATGATATATATATTATATAATATATATATAATATATATATATATAGTATATATATAATATATAATATAATAAAACAATATGTATCCTTAAATATAAACCTGCATATTTTTACTGCAGGTTTTTATATATAAATATCATTTAGTAATATATTAGAAAATTCTATCACATAGTTTACATCTCATTCCAAAAAGTAAAATTATTGTTGAAAAACTTTTAAGTTATTCCATTTCGGATTTTTTTTTCTACGAGGCATTTTTTATAGGTAACATTTTTATATTTACTGGTTTAGCCCAGTGGTTCTCAAACTTTTTTGGGTGGCGTCCCAATCTTGATAAATACTTCTTGACTTCGACCCATTTTTTAAGATTAACAAACATTGAAAAAATAAAATAGTAATATGTTTGCTAATATATATATATATATATATATATATATATATATATATATATATATAATATATATATATATATATATATATATATATATATATATATATATATATAATATATACTATATATATATATATATATTATATTATATAATATTACGCGAGATAATGAGATCATTAATCAAATACAACATAATTAAAATCACTCATCCCCTCGGGTTACCACTAATTAATTAAGATGGAAGGGTATAAAAAATAGTTATGTTATTTTCTTTATTAAACGTTCTATATTGTTGTTTTTACAGATCATAATAGATTAATTTTTATTTTGTATAATACTTAAGGACTGGGTCATTGGCCCTTCGAATACATTTTCGTGAATATTCAAATCCCAATATTATATTTATTAGAATGACTTGCACAGGGGCGAGAGCAATAAGCCTCGATGTACTGTGCTAGCTGTTATTCACCATTCTCTCTAATTTTTATATCTTATTATGGCACTGATGATCAACATAACGTATCAAATGACACTTAAAAGATCTTATTATAAGAACATTAATTATAGTTTAACACCTTTATACAAAAATAGATTTAGCGTGCCCAGGGACAAAGCCCTGGGCACTTGTTAATGGCTCTGTTGTTGTAGCCTAACTAACTGGCGTCTTTCCTCCGATACCAGATCTTGCCGGTAGGAGAGAGACGTTCTATTGGCTGTTTCAATTTTAAATAACATACAAAAAGGAATAAACATAGTTATGTGTGTGATTTTATAAGATGTAAGAAAATTTTACCGTACATACTAATACACATAACGATTGGAGCTTTGTTTCTCCTCTCATAATAATAATAGCCTTTGCCTCCCAAGAGTTCTAGCTTTACTAATTACAATAAAGATTATAATAGCATTATTTTATATAGTACTATACTTAGTACATATTTGGTGCATCCCCGGCTAGTCAAGGACACCCAGCCTTTAATTCTAAAAAAAATACATTTTTTTTTTTAACAAAGGGGATGATCCAATATTTTGCTCTGGCGTAGCCTAATTTTCCGCCCCCCCCTAAAAATGGACATAAAATTCGGAATTTTCAGCCGATTTTGACTATATAAATACCAAAATGTAGCTTTTTTTGCCCTCTAAAACGTTGTTTTTTGATGTTTTTCTGTGACTGTAGTCATTCTCTCAGAATTTTCAAATTTTCAAAATCCATGTTTTTGACAATTTTCATATCAACTTTCAGAATTTTTTGGGAAATGACTTCAAACTTGAAATATGCATATATTGGTCCATTACCAACAATTAGCAGGGATTATTTTTCGATATTTTGATTTTTGTCTCAGCGTGTCCAATTTCCAAGCCCATTTTTTTTTAATTTGAAAAGTGAAAAATTGACATATTTTTTTTTCTTCTCATCCGATCAACATCAAATTTTCAGGGCTTGTACAATCGGGCAAGATGCATCTTTTTTACTTAGATAATATTCTTTGATATGCAATAGGTTGATTTTTCTTGCGAAAAATTTCAAAAAAACATTTTGAATTTTTTTTACAAAATTTACTTTTGCAGTATACAAAAAAATTATCTAAGTAAAAAAGATGCATCTATGCCCGATTGTACAAGCCCGAAATTATGGCGGACCAGATGAGTTTGGAAAAATAAATCATGTCAATTTTTTCTTTTTCAGATAAAGAAAAAAAATGGTTTGGAAAATTGACAACGCTGAGCACAAAAATCAAAATATCGAAAAATCATCCCTGCTAATTGTTGGTAATGGACCAATCTAGCAATTCAAGTTTGAAGTTCATTTCCCAAAAAATGCTAAAAATTGATATGAAAATTGTCCAAAAAAAATGATTAGAAATAGCTAAATAAAAGGTATTAAAACAAGATGCAATAAAAGAACAGAAAACACCAGAAAAACAGACGTTATAAGAGGGCAAAAAAAAGCTACATTTTACGTGTTGTAAATAGCCAAAAGTCGGCTGAAATTCCGACATTTTGTCCATTCTTTACGGTGGAGGCTGGAAAAACTGAGATCAGCCCACAGCAAATGTGGGATCAATGCCCTTATTAATAACAAATTTTAGTCGGCCAGAAAAATTCCGAGAATTCTATTTTATTTTTAAGGTAAACTAATGATTTTTTTTTTTTTTTTGCCTTTTTTATTTTTTATTTTTTTTTTTTTCTAGCCCAACAGCCAGTCGTCGTAACGGCACTCCCCATCGCTATGACGATCAGAGGTTCTATAAGAGTTCATAGCTCCTCACCCCCTTATATGGTAATATAAATTTTAAATACCTTCGTTTGAATTCGAACGAATTATATATACAAACTCGGCACCATAAACATTATAAAAAATAATTTTGAAACAGATGACCGATTTACATTGAACATAAAATAAACTCCGTATAGAAACTGAATTATAATAATTTTCAGAAAATCTTTTTTAATACCAGAGGAAAGCGAACATCCAACTATTATATAAAAAATTCAATACAATTAAAAAATAAATAATTTTAAATATGGAATTCCCTCGATGCGCTTTAAAACCCGAATCATTAAAGACCTCCACAAAATGCCTTTAGACTAAAATTTCTTATTCTTAAAAACAACTTGACCAAGTTTTCATTCCTCAAAAGAAATTCTTATACCTTAATAAACGGTCACTATTACAAGCACGCTTCCACACGAAATTTTAAAATCATTAAATATTTCACTATTCCGAAAAATACCAAGTTACTACAATTAATCTCCTCAAAGAAGGGAAATTTTTTATATGAATAATAACGGAATCTCCTAAAAAGTCCGTATCGATAATCATCATGAGCAACATGCTCGCACGTTTCGAGAGCCCGTAAGTATTTACTCTTAAAAATACCGATGCCCGTTGATTCAGGGCTGTCAATTCTTATTATCCAAGCTCACACCAAGACTCAGCCATGCCCGTGTTACAAAGCATTTTCTTTTAAAGTTTTATTTACAATTCAGCTTCTTATCCCTACCCGATTTGAGGATAGGAGTAAGAACAATGGGACACCCACCTCCTTTACTATTGTAAACGTGTATTTAAATGTACACAAGATTCTTAAATTATATATATGACAAAAAGAAGTCTTATGCTGATTTTTCCATCATCATAAAACATTCATTTCCAGATGTCATCAATCGGATTTAATAGATGTCATAAAGCGAAAGATTATAAGATAAATTACTGGACTACAAAAAAATAACTTTGGTGCAATTAAAAATACCATTCTAGGAGCGGAGAGGACTTTGCCTATGTCTCTTCGCATGCCGTCGAACCACGCACGAAGTGGCGCTTTTTAAAAAAGCGCTTTACCAGCCAGCCCATTTTGACTTTAGTTTGTTGCAACTAGAGCGAATTTAACTTTGGGTAGTTTCTTAATTCTTCCCAAGTTTCTTTATATAGGCCTCGTCTTCATCACAGAGACTATTTTTTTTTTTTTTTTTTTTTTTTTTTTTTTTTCTTTTTTCCATTCTTTTTTTTTCAGAGTATCCAGCCTACCGCTCGGGTAAAACAGAAAAATCGTTGATATGATAATAAATTTTTCTCTTCTTGAGTTGCAATACTTTAAGGAAAGCTTTTTTTTTTTTTCTTGTTTCTTTTTGAAATGCGCGGTGATTTTTCCGTTTTTGAAATGACTTTTTTTTTTTTGCTGGATAACGACTTTTTTTTTTTTTTTTAAAATAAGAAACTGTCTTCACGTTATCCCTTACGTTTTTTAGCATTATCAATATTGACCTCAAGACTTACTGTTTTAATAACTTCACTTGGGTATAGATAATACTAGACACTTTCATTAATTATCACCGCGTTATTTATTATCATTATATTCTTTTTATCTGCCCTTTTACAGAACAGGTTGAATTTCAAGTCACTCTGGGGTCACCACATATGTAGCGCGAGATAATGAGATCATTAATCAAATAAACATAGAATTAAATCACTCATCCCTCGGGTACACTAATTAATAAGATGGAAGGTGTATAGAAAAATAGTTGATGTTATTTTCTTTATTAACGTTCTTTTTATATTGTTGTTTTTACAGATCATAATAGATAATTTTTATTTTGTATAATACTTAAGGACTGGGTCATTGGCCCTTCGAATACATTTTCGTGAATATTCAAATCCCATATTATAGTTACTAGAATGACTTGCCAGGGCGAGGACAATAAAGCCTCGATGACTGTTGCTAGCTGTGTATTCACCATTTCTCTCAATTTTTAATATCTTATTAATGGCACTGATGATCAACATAACGTATCAAATGACACTTAAAAGATCTTATTATAAGAACATTAATTATAGTTTAACACCTTTAATTTTATTACAAAAAATATATTTTAGCGTGCCAGGGACCGCCCTGGGCACTTGTTAATGGCTCTGTTGTTGTAGCCTAACTAACTGGCGTCTTTCCTCCGATACCAGATCTTGCCGGTAGGAGAGAGACGTTCTATTGGCTGTTTCAATTTTAAATAACATACAAAAAGGAATAAACATAGTTATGTGTGTGATTTTATAAGATGTAAGAAAAATTTTTACCGTACATACTAATACACATAACGATTGCGAGCTTTGTTTCTCCTCTCCATTAATAATAATAGCCTTGCTCAAAATTCTAGCGTTTACTAATTACAATAAAAGATTATAAGCATTATTTTATATAGACTATCTTGAGTATTATATATATATATAGTATAGTATATTATATATATATATATATATATATATATAATATATTATTAATATATATATAGTATAATATATATATAATATCTAATATACTATATATATATAGTATATAATATATAATATATATATAATACTTAATATAGATATTACCTTAATGTGATGGATGAAGTTTGCTGTTTTTCGGACCAGCAATCTTAATTAAATGGTTGGGTCAGATGAGATCTTGCACAACGAAAAATCATTCTTCAAGGCTTACAGTCTATTGCAAATATTTGTCTTTATGATCTAGAAAGTTGAGAAAGGCAAATTCCAACAAATTATGTTCGTGGAAATGGGAAGTAAATTGTTTATAAGTAAGCCACGCTTGAGAATACTGGATAAGAAATGTGTCTATTTATCCAAAAGTTAGTAAGTGGAAGCGATGTAAATTCACTTTTGGCCTCAAAACTATTACTCATTTTAATAAGTTCTTTTTGAATATTTTCAGGAGCATTTGTAGCATCTTGGGAAAAAGGATTTGTCACAGTACCAAACAATGCTTTTTCGTTTTCTCCTGGTAAGAAATAATTTTGTATTTCATTAAATAAATCTTGCGCTCTTTTATTAATGGATACAAATTATCAACGCCCTCATATGTGCATTCTTCAAGTGCTTCACAGAGAGTTGGAAACATATGAAATTTCTTTTTTTCGATATTCGCACACCAAAGATTTAATTTCATTTTAAAGGATTCTATTTTTTCAAATGAATGAATGATGAAAGAACCAGTTTCCTGCAGTGATACGTTAACATTATTGAGGTGTTCAAAGATATCAACAAGATAGGCCAATTTAAGCAAATTCTCACTTTTTGTAAAGAGAGATTCAAATTCACTTTTTTTATGAGAAAGGAAAAATATTTCAAGCTCGCTTTTCAATTCAAATACTCTTCTTAAAACTTTACCTATTGAAAGCCATCTGACTTCAGTATAAAATAAAAGCGAATCATACTGGGACCCTAATTCCTCACAGAACATCTTAAAAAGTCGAGTATTTAGTGGTCTGGATTTTATAAAATTTACAGCTCTAATAACTTACTGCAATAAT
>JABUQX010059772.1:17500-22500 GCA_015478945.1 Trachelipus rathkii | reverse complement strand
TAAATGTTGTATTGAAGATAAATGCAGACATTTTGGTTAAAAGAGTGCGTCGAGTGACTGAGGGGTTGATTAATGAAAATCAAGGTAGATGTAGAAGTGGTAGAGGATGTGTTGATCAAATTTTTACATTGATGCATGTGAGTGAGAAAGAGAAAATAAGAAAGAAGACGAAACTGTATTTAGTATTTATGGATTTGCAAAAGGAATTTTACAGGATTAGTTGGGAAGCTCTGTGGCAGGTATTAATGATATATGGTGTTGATGGTAGGCTTTTCAATGGAATTAAAAGTATGCATATTAATAGTGAAGAGTGCGTAAGAATAAATAAAATAGAGATTGAATGGTATAACAATAATAGTGAAGTCCTAGATTGATAGAAAATGGTAGAGAGTAGATGGTATCTTGTTTAATTTATTCAGAAAGTTTCGTTTTGTGTGGTAAATCTGAAGTAAATTTAAGAAGATTGGTAGGGAGGTTTGGCTGGAGTGTAAAAGGAGGGGTCTGAAAGTAAATGTAGATGGTGGATGGTGAAGAGAGTTCAAAGAGTGAAATCATGCTGGATGGCAGACAGCTTTAATAAATATCCGAGTTTAAATATTTACCTTATATTTTGGATTAAACTGGAATGAATGATATCAAGTTTTGTAGAAAAGTTGTGTGATAAGGTGGTTGGGGCAATTAAATCTTTAGTGAATGTAAAGGAACTAAGTCTTGAGTGTGCGAAGGTTTTGCATGAGGGTATGCTGATATCGGTGTTAATGTATAGTAGTGAAACTATGGTGTTGAATAAAAGGTCTGGATCTAAGGTTGTCTGTTCAAATGAATAATCTTAAAAGCATGTTAGTGGTGAGAAATATTGATATAATAAGGGATGAACGTGTTAAGGAGTTGTTTGCTGTGGAAAAAGGAGTTAATGAGAGAATAAATGAGCGGGAATTAAGTAGGTTAATAATTTGTAAAGGATTTATGATAGTCATTCGGTTAAGCGGTTGTATAGAGGCGATTATGTTTGGAACCTACCTGCTGGCAGACCGAAAAAAAGGTGGATTGAGTTAGTAATATAGTGTCTGAAGGAAAGGAATGTGAGCTTGGTTCAAGCGAGAGAAATGGTGAATAATAAGAGTGAATCCCTTGGTTTTGTAAGGGGTCAAGGTTCTGGGCCTGGCCCAGTGGATAAACCCAGACTCTGACGACATGCTACAGTGGGGTCTGTCCAGGTAGATGAAGCTCTAGGGTAGACTTTTGACCTCGAAGATCATGCATTTAAGGATATGAGGGGTAGATATGGGTGGTTACTCTCTTTGTCGACTTAGTTCATGTTCTTCTAATTAACTATTCTCTTACCGTTTCATGTTTGCGCACCCCACCCCTAGTCTATGGGGAGCTGAGGGGATTCTAATGAATGGATGTTTACACACACACACACACACACACACACACACACACAAACACACATATAGAGATAATATTGTTGATATATTACATAGCATGTTGTTACAGCGCATTTCTTTTTTTTCATATTGAGCTATTGGATATATTATATGGCTGGTTACAACATATATTATTATAGTGTTATTATGTTGTTATTCATATATGTTATTATTGTTGTTACAAAGCAAAAAGCGATATAGCATATATACATATATTATGCGTTACTGCTATTGTTATTATAGCGTCGGGTAAGGCTGGTTGAGCAGCAGAAAGTTATTGTTACTGGTGCTATGCCATATTATATATATTGATGATTAGGAGCTTCACTAAGTGTTGGTTATGTTATTACTGTTGCTGCCATATATATATATATATATATATATATATATATATATATATATGTATATAGTATATATAAATAAGAATATATATACATATATATATTAGTTGAGTTATATATATATATATATATATATATATATATAAATTATATATATATATATAATATACCAAATATATATATATATATATATATATATATATATATATATATATATATGTATAAATATAAAGAAACACATGATCCTACCGAGACTGTCCCAGTCAAGCTAAAAGAACCAATCATCAAACATGTTCATGCAAATCCCCAAAGCACCCAAAGCCCTAAGGCTTACCAATAGCTTACATAGTATGCACAAAGACTACAACTAGAAGAAAAAAACTATAGCTAAAGTACATGCTAACCACATTACAAGCTTTAATAACTTTGTTATAGTAATAACATGCAGTTTAACCTTAACTACTGTAACTAAAAATCCGCCAATTTGGCTTAGTTAAATTATATGATACCCAAACCATCCATATTACCTATCCTATCTATTCTTAAATGTTGCAATCGAGTTAGACTCAACAACCTCCTGTGGCAAACCATTTCAAAAATTAACAACTCTATTACTGAATGAATGCTTTCTTATATCAAGATGGCTTGCCTTCTTAATTTTCTTACTGTGTCCCCTGGTCTTCCGTCAGTGGTACACTATAAAGAATTTATTGGTCTCCTTATTATCAATAGATGTAAATGTCTTGTAGACTTGTATCATTTCCCTTCTGAGAATTCGCCTTTGTTACAGAAAACATTCCTAACTCCTTCAGCCTCTCCTCATAGCTCTTACCCTCAAACCCAGAAATCATCCTTGTTGCTCTACGTTGCACTCTCTCTAGCATATTTATGTCTTTCCTTAAATAAGGGGTCCATACTTGTGCACACTTGAAGAGATAGAACAAGTGATTTAATAAAGTTAGACAGAGTGTTGAAAGTTAGAAAACTGTCCAACTTGTTCGATTCATATCCACGTGTATTACAGAAACGATTACGGAGGTTTACTAACTGTTCATTTGCTAAGCCCAGTTTACCAGCTCTATCTTCAAAATTAGAGTAAAACCACTGACGGTGGTGAACAATGAAACCATCAAGAGTGAAGATATGTATGGCAATAATAATAATAATAATAATAATAATAATAATAATAATAATAATAATAATAATAATAATAATAATAATAATAATAATAATAATAATAATAATAATAATAATAATAATAATAATAATAATAATAATAATAATAATAATAATAATAATAATGATAATAATAATAATAAAACTGTTCTCGAATTATAGAGTCCACATTCAGTACCTCTTCTTAACGTCTATAAATATGGGAGTTCAGTTGCCAAATTCATATTAAAAAGCCCTATCTATGTAATATATATATATATATATATATCATATATATATATATATATATATTGTTACAGCAGCATGCATGTTGTTATATATATATACAGCATAGCGTATGTTGGCTATGCATATAATATATACTATATATATAAGAGCAGCAGCGAAGAGCAGTTGTTAAGGCTGTTGCTATTAAGGTTGGCTATGTTATACTGGGTTATTATATGGCATACACAAAGAGCAAAGTTGTTGGTATTATTGTTGTTGCTGTTATTACTGTTGTTATTGGTTGTCAATTATTATTATTGGTTATTATTATACGATATATTTATGTATATTGCTACAGTACATATTATTATTACATATATATATATATATATTGTTACAGTTCTCGGTTATGTTATTGCTATTATTACTACATATTATGTTGTTGGCTGTTATGTTACATATAAACATTAGCTGTTATACAGCATTACATATTATTGTTAGCATATATTGTTGGCTGAAAGAGCTGGCTACTGCTGGTTGGTTGGCTATGTATATTATTATGCTGTTGAAGAGCTGATACATATTATTATATACTACACATTAAGCTACATACATATAAACATATATATTTGTATATATTATTTCATACATTTGTTTTAATGTTGGCGAAGATTATAATTGGTAGCTTATTATATATATATATATATATATATACATATATATATAGTTGTTATACATATATATATATATAGTTAGTACACAGTATACATATGGTACAAGATAGTTGTTGTTGTTGTTAAGGCTTCTCTTTCCCTGGCTGGTTGGTTACATATACATATATATACATAAAGAAGAAAGAAATATCGTTATCATATACTTTTATATATATATATATATATATATATATACATATATATATATATCATAATTTCCTTCTCTTTGCGTTGTACATGGCTCTAATAATATGAAAGATAAACATAGTAAGTAGGAAACAAGGCAAAAGTTTGATTAGGACGCTATAAAGCCAAAAATGGACGCTCTGCAAAATCCCGTTTTTCGCTCTCTCCGTGAAATCAACCAAATACAGAGGCTGGTTCGAAGAACTGCAATAGAAGATATTGATACTTTTATTTAAAATTTGACTTTACTACTACTACTACTACTACTACTACTACTCCTACTACTACTACTACTACTACTACTACTACTACTACTACTACTACTACTATCTTTATTAAATTTGCTTTTAGTTATCAATGGCTACTCAATAGCAGGATATTAATACCTTTTAGCTTCTCAACTTTTTGGAAGACATACAATTGCAGATATGGAGTAATAATAATAATAATAATAATAATAATAATAATAATAATAATAATAATAATAATAATAATAATAATAATAATAATAATAATAATAATAATAATAATAATAATAATAATAATAATAATAATAATAATAATAATAATAATAATAATAATAATAATAATAATAATAATAATAATAATAATAATAATAAAAACTATTATATAAATATAAAAAAAAAACAGTTATTTTAAAATTTCAAATGCAAAAGATTTCTATAAAGAGGAAAAATGCTTACGCGACATTATTAATACCTACATTAAATCTACAGGCACCTCAAAAATTACAGTTAAACTACACCACAAAACATTAAATCTTTCTTCCTGCTTCTCTACTAAAGATACCCTTTTAGTTGATCATCATGTCGTGTGTACCAATTTGCATGTCCCGAGTCTGACTGTACGTCGACGTATATTGGTTACACGACTAATAGATTAACAGATAGGGCATACCAGCACCGCTTTAAACCCAGTAAAATATA
>JABUQX010059772.1:5000-12500 GCA_015478945.1 Trachelipus rathkii | reverse complement strand
CCTCGTACATAGGTGTACATCACACTATGACATACATGCTGTCTTTCATGACCGTCCCTAACACCTTTAATTACCTGTCCATATATATATATATATATATATATATAACTATTACAAAGACGAGCATATATATATATATATATATATATATATATATATATATATATATATAAGTATATATATATATATATTTATATATGGAGACATAATTTCATTTACTTGTCTTGACATCCAATATATGTTAGCATATGTAGTTATATATATATATATATATATATATATATATATATATATATATATATATGATATATATTATATATATATATATATATTATAAGTGTATAAGTTATATATATATTAGTTGTTATTATTATAAGTTATATATATATATATAGTTGAGATTGACTTGTTTCTAGAGAACCGATTCAGATTTAACATCTTATCCAATATATATATATATATATATATATAGGCAGGTATATAGTATATATATTATTATTATATATATATATATATATATATATAGTTATATATATATTAGTATGTATATATATATTATTATTGGTTAACTGGGCTGATGGTGGAAGAAGAAATATATATCAATATGCATTTATCTATACGAGTTCACAGACTTCAAAATTATCCACCCAAAAATAATATGTCTCAAATGTGAGCCACTGAATAATAATTATTTGTTTATGTGAAACTCATTTATGCGAATCACAGGATTTATGTTACGGTTATTAAAATGAATTATTTATATATGTGAATAAGTTAAACCTTTTGAATATATATGTAATGGGATTACATACGACTTTTATACAGTAAATTGAATATACATCAATATAAAACAGGCTGAATTTGATATATACTTATATATATATACTAAGGTACAGAGTAGTATATATATATATATATATATATAAAAGATATATATATATTATTATTATTGGTTACATATTATAGCTAAGGTTGCTGCTGGCAAACATGAAGAGCATACATATATAGCTGGTTATGCCACAGCTATTATATTGGCTGGCTGGCATATTAGTTATTGGTTGCTGGCTGGTTGAAGAAGAAGCGCTATATTACATATATTACATTGGCTATATTATTATTATACATATATAGGCCATTTTTATGAAAGGAGTGCTGTGATATGCTATAGCATATATATTATATTATATTATATATATTATTACATGCTATTATTGGCTCATTAAGGGGTCATATATATGTATATTACATATATTATTATTAGTCTACGTATTATATTATTATTATTATTATATATTATTATATACATATACATATATTACATATATTATTATATATTATATATATATATAATATATATAGTATATATATATATATATGAAATATCCTTGTGTGCCACCATTTCCATCCAAGGGTATCTGAAATATTCTACCTAATATATCAATGAAGTAATCGGGGTATCTAAAACATTTTGGCATTTATGAAAACTGTTCAGAAATGGATGAATATATAATTTGAATATCAAAATAAAAATATATTTTTCTTAATATATTTAAAATTATTTAAAATTATTTAAAATATTATTTCTGTTAATGTAATTGGATAAAAATTAATCCGAGGAAAGCGAAAATTTAGAAATATTATCCCTATTGTCAAATAAGAGTTGCTGTGGATGGACAGATAATAATTGACTACACTAAGATATTTATTAAATGTTTGTGTTTATTTTGATGTCCAATAACTATATTTTATTAACGCATAGAATAACATCATTTTAGATTTATTTCTATTTTAACAGCATGCCATACTAACATTATTTCCATCTTAACCATTTAATGTGGTGTGTGTGTAGGTGTGTGTGGCATGCGCTAAAAATAGAGGTAAAGGTTCGAAAATATATAACGCATATAACTTTTTATAGAGTCTATATTTACAATAAGTTTTCGACTTTAATGTTCACTGATCACTCATGGCAGTTTGATTCTGGGTTCTCTCTCATAATATCTAAACTTCATTTCGTTCATCATCGTTCATCATCGTTCATCATCGTTACATGGAAATGAATTCGTTTTAAGTGATATTAATATCTTGTGATATTAATAACATTAGGTTCATTCTGTATATAATGGTTAATTAGAAACTCGACTGTGCAATGAATAGACGCTCTACTATCTCTGTTGTTGTCATCATTTGGAAGACTTAATGTATTACAAATAATATCTTTAAAGCTTCAAAATTATCTAGATACATGTATCGATATCGGTATGCTTAAGGAAGTAAGAAAGTACCGAAGAATCGATATGGCTAAAAAAATTCTGCATTGATACAACGGTATCGCTTAAACAATTTTTTTCTATCGATATCCATTACTGTATACAAATCATTACAAGAAAAAGGATTACTATGCTTCGCTTCACAGCGTTTGGTATACCAAATTAAATACTATAGTGTATTAAATAAAATGAACAAAATATAAGTAATTGTATTCCAAAGTTAACCGGACTGTAAAGTATATGAAAGAATTACGATCTATTTGATCAAAGTGTGTGTGTGTGTGTGTGTGTGTGTGTGTGTGTGTGTGTGTGTGTGTGTGTGTGTGTGTGCGTAAGGAGTGATACTTGTGGTGGGTGAACGATGAGCGGAGAAAGATATTGGGCTAGCCTAGTGATGCACTTTTGTGGATGGTAGAGTACCTTTTGTTTGAATGGACGAGCGTAAAAGGATTGTCCTTGGACCACTGAAGTGCTGCAGTGTTTCAACCTCACCCTAAAACCACAAATGCCTACTAAGCCTCGGTTTGACGTATCCGCCTGTCACCATCAGTTACTCATCACGCATATATATGTATATATAAGATATATAAAGAGGCATAGATATATATATATATATATATTATTATTATACATATATATAGTATATATATATATATATTATTATATATATATATATAGATATATTATATATATATATATATATATATATTATTATATATAGATATTATATATATATATGGAATTGTTATTGTTCTAAAGTGAAAAAAGATATAGTTATATATATATATTATTCATTATTATATACATATATTATGCATATATTATTATTATATTATTAGTTACATATATGTTATATATGCACTGCGTATATATATTATTATATACATATACAGTACATATATATATAGAAAGTTACATATGATATATACATGAAACTATGCTATGTTAGCATATATGTTATATATATATATATACATATATGTTAGTAGGCTAATAGTTATATATATATATATATATATATTATTATTATTATTATTACTGTTAAAGAGCTATTATAAGAAGATACATATATTGTTGAAGGTTGTTGAAGAGATAACCCTTCAGATATATTACAGGAAGAAGCAAGTTGGTTATATGTTATATATATATATATACTAAGGTTGTTATGCACAAAGTTGCTGTTGTTATTTATATATATGCTATATTATATATGTTATATATACATATAAGTTATTGGTTGTATAAGTATAGTATCTCTATCCTGTGGTTAAAAGATATCAAAGAGCGCACCAAGATTTGCATCATATGTCCCTTCATATACAACTGAGATAGCAATTCAAAAGATTATTAAGGCAAAGTCCATTGAAGTAGTTTAGCATAAGGGGACTGGATCAGCAATTCTTATAGAAAGAAAAAGATTGATACTCAGGAAGAGTAGCGGGTTTGATAAGACAAACCTAATATCCACCACTAAATAAGATTACTATAATTGAATGTATTTTTCTATGTATGTAATGCTTATTTCTGTACAGAAAATTGATGACATGCTAGATAGAGATAGAGGTTAGAGAGGTAGGAGGAGGTGCAGGTAGAGAGAGAGAGAGAGAGAGAGAGAGAGAGAGAGAGAGAGAGAGAGAGAAGTAGAGAGAGAGAGAGAATGATTGAAAATTTTTTGAAAGCATATATATATATATATATATAGTGTTATATATATGTTATATATATATGAAGTAGGTATATATGCTACATATATACATAAGAGTTGTTATTGCTGTTACATATTATACAGAGATATATATAATAGTGATATGCAATATATAAAAATAGCATGAAGAAACATACTATATTATTATTATTATTATAAGAGTTGAAATGATATATATGTTAGTGAGCAGCAGCATATATATATATATGCTATATGTTATTATATATATATATAGTATATATGATATATATATTATATAAAGATAGTTATATTTCTTGTTTTGGAGTATGAAAGAAAGGTGCTATATATATATATATATATATATATAAAGATATATATATACATATATTAAATATATATATATATAGTTATTATAAATTGATGAAAAATATATATATTATATATATATATTATATATGATCCTTTCTACAAATTTTCCGGGGACTTGTTAAAACAATTTTTATGATTAACTTCGAAGTTCTTTTGGTTTAAATAATGATGAAAATATTTTTGTTCAAAATCCAAACTTAACGCAAACAAAAAATATACCGATTATTTCAAATAAATCAGATTCTTAAGAGTTTTACTATCAGTATACATCACCACTTTCAACCTTAAATCACCAAATATTTCTTTCATTTTACTTATGTGGTTTAATAAAGAAGTTTAATAACCAACAGACCAGAAACTCAAATGTGCCTTTATATATATATATATACATATAGCAGCAGCAGCATAAGCAGAGTATATATATATATATATATGGTGATAGTTGAGATTAGCGTATGCTATATAGTATATATGAGCATATATATATATATATATATATTGTACAAAATGGTAAATGGTAACCAAAAAACGATCTTATCTTAATGATTTTATTTTTATCCCAAGTTTGATTGGTTGGTCAGGAATAAATAACTCTCTCCTATGAAATTGCCAAGGGCTACTGGCAAATAAATATTTAACCAGACACATTCGTTGTTAAGAAAAAAGATTTCGTTCGATTTCTGAAATTTTTACTGGGAAGTGACAAACGCAGAATCCTGATAATAAACAGAATAATTTTGCTAGTTCTCCTCTTTACCTATTTAGCTATGGTCCTTTCCTGTGCTTCAAACATGAGAAAAAACTTGACGCATTTTTTACGACTCATCCTCTGGAGAGCTGTGGAGCATTGGTGAGTGTCGGCAGAAGATCTAAAACGGAAAGGATAAGTCTGAATTCCTTTCAACTCCAACATGGTGTATTTTATTTCCTTAGATAGATCCTAAACTGAGATCGAGTTTAAATTCAATTTGATTTAATAGCATACCTATCGGTAGCTTTATAGCATACAGTTTAGTTTGCTGTAAATCTTCTTATTTTTGTGTAAGTGGAGGCTGTAATTTGAAATGATATGAATTATGAACATAAATTTGTAAATATAGTGCAGGCTAATGATTTATATATTTTCATGGAAATTATTAGTCTGTAAACTGGCTTATTTTTTAACATTTACAGTATTAGAGTTTATTGAGAGAGTCATTAACAGCTGTGAAATTTTATTATAGATTTTATTAATATACTGTAATGTTTGAACTCTGTGAAATTTTATTAATTACCTACTATCACTATCCTAAAATTATTATCAATTTCGAATTAGCATTGGGAGTCTTTAGCTGAGTAAAAAGTTTTCTTTGCCAAAGGTATTCATTGTTTCTAAACATTACTGTTCGAAGTATTATTTTGTAAATTGCAATATATGTACAATCATTCATATCATATTATATATTATATATTATATAATTATATATATATATATATATATATATTATATATTATATATATATATTATTTATGATATATATATAATATATATTATATTATACTATATATATATATATATATATATATATATATTATATATATATATATTAGTAATAACATTTGAGCAAGAGAAGGGAAAGGAAGGAAATGGTATGCTATTAACATCTCAGTCGGACACCTTTAAAAGTGATGGCACTCTAAATTACCTTTTCATCAAGTTAAATTCGTTGTTTTTTTTTTAAAGGAGTAAAAAAAAACCGAGGGGAAAAGTTTTTCCTATTTCAATTAAGTTCCTTCATGTTTCATAATTTTTCTGATTTTTAATGAACCGTTAAGTATTATATATATATTTTTTAATTCTTTGTTTAAATGGTTTAACGACTTAATTTCCTTTTAATTATTCCCTTCTTAGAGTAGAAGTAATATATCATGTTTAATAAAAGAAATTGCGTCAGAAATTTTACTTTTTTTCTCTTTGAGCCTATTGGTAAAAGTAAGGTACATTATTATCATAGATAAAAACAATAGAGGGAATGGAGAAAAGTAGAGAAAATGAGATGAAACAAAATGTTATGTGAATAGGATCCAACGATTATATTGATTCTATTGAACTAGTTCTCAATAAAGTAACTAAATTCTCCAAATTTATCAGTAGTTATTAAATTTTATTGCAACTATCTAAAACTCTAAACTTCCTGTAATTCAATTTAAATTTATATGTTCGTTTTTCAAAGGTTGTTGCTCACGTCGACTGAATTTGACTTTTGCACCATGTAGGATTTGTGTTTACACTCTTGGAGAATGGAATATACGTAAGGAATGTAGTTTCCTCAAGCAAGTGGCTCAGTAACATAAATCTATGATATATATATATATATAGTAATATATATAATATATTATATATATATATTATATTATATATATATATATAGCCTATTATATATTATATATTATATATATATAATATATTACCATCTTGGCCATTAACGCGTTAAAGCGTAATCCGTTAATTAACTTGTTAATTTTTCGTTAACTTTTTAACGCTTTCGTTATTTTCGAAAAGAAGTAACGGACTTAACGAGTTACATTTGTGAAATAACGTTAACGAGTTAAAATGTTCCCCTACATCCTAACCGTAACCTTAATTTACGAGTTTAAAAAATATTTCTTATCAAGATTTTTAAATTGTATTAGATTCGATTTCGAGATAACAAATTTTTTTTTCAAAATTTCCTAAACGCTCCTCTCAATGGCTCAAAGTGTTTATTCTTACACGGTTACTATCCCGTTATAGAATGTTTGACGTTTTTCTTTTGCTGTATTCTCATTTTATGGTTCGCTGAAGAAAAAAGAGAAAGTGACTGTTGCCCGTTCAATGAGTCATATAAACTTCTTCGTTTAAGTTACTTGAACTTGCTTCTTTTTCGACTAGTGAAAATATAAGAACTAGGCCTTATAAGCGTGGGAAAAAAGAAAAATATACATATTTGTAATAAAATTGTAAGTTGGGATATCCTATTATTTTTACAATAAATATACTACTCGGGTATCCGTAAAAGAATGTCCATTTCAATGCTTTATTATAACAGCGTAATATAAAATATCAACAGCATATCATACATCAAAGTGAAGGTCATTGAGCAGAGTTTTTCCAATATATGTTCAATATGTGCCCCCTTCGTTATAGGGGACACATCCAGCCGATAATCCAATTCC
>JABUQX010059771.1:30000-32500 GCA_015478945.1 Trachelipus rathkii | reverse complement strand
TGGAATATATGCTTGTTTCCGATTGGCTTAGTTACCATAGTCGCTGATGACGTCAGTATTGTGCACCACGTGGCCTCGCACGTTCTGAGGAATAGAATCCCATATTCATTATTAATTTCGTTGTCTGAGTATTTTATTTATTATATTGAAAAATAAGATTACTATTTAAGTCATATTTATATATATTCATAATTATATGTAGACACTTTTTTCGTAAATTTATTGTTGTTTAGAGCAATTTTGTAGTATTAAAATAAAATATTTATTCTCTCTGCTATATATATGAAAAATAGGCCGCTTTGAAGCTAGTTATTTTGCTCACAATCTCGGGTTCATTGTGAGTAAGAATCCAGTTATTCCTGGTGTTAATACCGTTAATAGACAATTATATTATAACTGTAAATCTCAGTTCGTTCGTGTGGTAGGTATAGTAGATATATTTTGTTTATTGTTTGTCATAGTTACTTTAATCGTTTGCATTGGTAAGGTATTATTTATTGAAAATTTTATATATCGTATGTGTGTCAGTTTTTAAGGAATTTTAAATAAATAAATAAGTAAATAAAGGTTTTTAATGGATAATTAAGTTTTAACGGGAATTTAAAAGGAAAAGGAAAGGGAGGTGGGGGAAGGGAGGAAGGGGGGAGGAGGAAGAGGGTGGGGGAATAGATATAAACTGATAGTGTGGGTTTTAACCTTTTATTGTTTTTATATTGTTTTAGCGTATCTGGTTATTGTTATTGTGGGTTGGTGAGCGGGGTGGTAACCCTAGGAGTTGGGAAGTACCTAGGGGGGGGGTCCCGTAAAGCGTACAGCCTGTTTGAGTTATATATAGAAGTAGGGAAAGATGGGGAGGAGAGTGGTAATTAGGGTGGGGTGTATGAATGTGAGAGGGGTAAATGAGGATTTGAAAAGGGAGGAAGTGGGGTTGATGTGTGAGGAAAAAAGGTTGGATGTGTTAGGGATAACAGAAACGAAGTTGAAGGGAAAGAGGGAGATAGATTTCGGAAAATACAAAGGTATGGTATCGGGGGTGAGCGAGAGAGTGAGGGCGAGGGAAGGGGTGGGAATAGTTATGAGGGAAGAGATGTGGGACAAGGTGAGGGTGTGTAGACAGGTTAGTTCTAGGATAATGTGGGTAAAAGTGAAATTCGGGGGGGAAATGTGGGTCTTTATATGTGCATATGCACCAGTGAATGGAGCCAGAGAGGAGGAGAGAGAAAGATTTTGGAGTGAGTTAAATGAGTGTTGGGAAAGTTTTGGGGTAAATGAAAAAATTTGTTTACTGGGAGATTTGAATGCAGGAGTGGGAAGGGAGGAGGTAGGAAGAATAATAGGTCCTTTTGGGGTTGGGGAGAGGAATGATAATGGAGAAAGCCTGATAGAGTTATGTGTCGAAAGAAGAATGATAGTAGGGAATACTTGGTTCAAAAAAAATGATAATCATAAGTATACATGGAAGAGTGAGATAACGGGGGGGAGGGCGGTACTGGATTATGTGTGTGTAAATGGGAAGGATAGAGGTAGATGTAAATGTATTTAGAGGGGCGGGGAGGGGGATATCAGATCACTATTTGGTAATTGCCAGGATAAGGGTGGGAGGAGAGGTGACGGTTAGGAAAAGGGAAGAAAAGAGGAGAGTGGAAGTGATAAAGGTGGAAAAATTGGAGGAGATAGGGTGTAAGAGGGAGTTTGGGAGAGGTATGGAGGACAAGTGGAGAAACGTGAGAGGGATGGGAATTGGGGAGGTGGAAGGGGAGTGGAAGAGATTTAGAGAGGCAGTATGTGGAGAGGCTAGAAGGGTATGTGGAGTAAAAAGGGTGGGTGCAAGCAGAAGGAAAGGGAGTGAATGGTGGTGTGAGGAGGTGAAGGAGGTGGTGAAAAGGAAAAAGGAGGCATGTGAAATGGTTAGGAAGTGGAGAAGATAGCTGGGAGGAATATAGAAGGGTTAGAGGGGAAGCAAAGAGGGCGGTGGAGAGGGCGAAGAGAAGAGCAAAAGAGGATTGGTGTAGAAAAGTGACGGAAAATTTTGAATCAGGGAATAAGATGTTCTGGAAAGAGGTTAATAAAAAAAGGAAGAAGAAGGAGGGGTTGGGGGAGAGGATTAAGGGAGAAGATGGGGACTGGATAGGAGGAGAGGTTAGGGTGAGGAAGAGGTGGGGGGAGTATTTTAGTGGACTATTAAATGAAGGGGGTGGGGTAGGGGAGGAAGATATGCAAGAGGTGAGGAGGGGAAATGTAGTGGGGAGGGAGGGGGAGGATGAAATACAAATGGAGGAAATTATTAGGGCCGTGAATAAAGGAAAAAAAGGGAAGTCCGCTGGTCTGGATGGTGTGAGAATGGAAATGTTGCAGAAGGGAGGTATAGGGGTGGAGGAATGGATGCATAGGTTATTTAACATATGTTGGAGGAGTGGTGAGGTACCACAGGATTGGATGGGTTGTTTGGTTCCCCTGTATAAGGGGAAAGGGGATAGGATGGAATGTGGGAATTATAGAG
>JABUQX010059771.1:0-25000 GCA_015478945.1 Trachelipus rathkii | reverse complement strand
AACCTATATATATATATATATATATAATACTTATTAAATTTATATATATAACTATATATATAAATATAATATACTATATATATATACTATATATATATATATATATAATATATTTATATATATATTTATACTATATAATATCTGATGTTGTAATATATAATATTATATATATATATATATATATATATATATATATAAATATATATTATATATATAATATATATATATATATATATATATATATATATATAATATATATATAGATATATACTTACTATAATATATATATATCTGTATAATATATATATATATTTACTATATATATATTATATATATATATATATAGTATATAACCTATAGTATAAATATTATATATATATATATATATATATATATAATATAAATATATATATATATATATTATATATCTTATATTATATAATATATATATTATATATATATATATATATTATAATATATATATATATATTATATATATAATTACTATATATATAATATATATATTACAGAGCTAATTGAAAGTTTGTTCCACAATTACTAAAAAAACTCACCATAATTGGGTCACTTTCAGACTCTGTTCCATCACCTTCAGTGCCTTAAAATGTTTACAAGTAAGATTCGCTCCAATATTACACTTTATTTCCTCCAGTATCCTGGTCTTGGTAGCTTAGTACTTCCCTTCATTTAACCTACGTACCACTCCGAGTTTGAAGTGAGGATGCAGAGCTGTTGCCATAAGCCAATCAAAATTATCAAAGATACTGCTGAACCTCGGTTCAAAGCCCTTTCTTTCCCTTTCTTGCCTTTTTGGATTGCTTTAGCAAAGTAGTGACTAATGTTTTTGGCATAGTTAAATTCTTTCCACCTCTGGGTTCCTCTGCCCCGATCTTGTCCTTGAGGAGGAGAGATTAGGCATTGGACTCCCGCGTACGCATTCTTCTCTTCCTGCAACATATCAAGCCTAACAGCAATAGGCGCCATTATTTCGATGTACTCCGCAATTACCTCCTTATCACTTTTATTAAATACTGGAAGACAAGGCTTTTGCTCCATACAAATGTTGTTGATTTGTGTCATGCAACCATCAAGGTTCTTAAACAGGTCTTTTTTGGAATCCTTTAGGGAGTTCCAGCGAGTAACACTTGGTGTTTTAAGCTTTTGTTCCCAACTCCTTCTTAATTCTCGCAGCAGTTGTAGTTTTCCTGTTTTGGGCTTTCCACAATTCCTGTGCTTTGGTAAGTGTCTTATTAAATGGATCTTGGTACCAGAGGACCAGCGAGAACATTTGAAACATCCGTAGTAGCCAAGATGTTTAATGTGTAGGAAATGCAACGGCGAGGTTCAGTTAGGCTAAGTGTATCATGTTCTTCAATCAGATTTTCTAGCTGGAGAGGTTTTGTCTGCAGAACCTCTGTGTCAATAATTTGCTCCATATCTTCACGCGCAACCACTATCTCTGCAATCGGTGCCTGTTCTTCCTCTTCTTCACCCGTTTCTGCATGAGCATCCACCCGAAAGGCTGCACAGAAATTTGCATCATTATCTGTTGTAATGCAGGCAACCTGAAGATTAATTTTTTTTATTTAGTTGTTTCCTTATTAATTTTGGAGTTATAATTTTTTTCAACATTACGTTATTATTTCATACTGATTTTTTACTGACCTTATTGCCTCAAGGCCAAAAATTTTGATGAATATCCGTAATATTTTTGGCTAGGACTGTGCTGGTCTGAAGAAAACATAAACTCTCTACAGGGCCAAGGACAGCCTTCTCTCTCTTAAAGTATTCAAAAATTTAATCCAGTGAACCGTCATCCTCTGAAAACTCCTGTTTGTTGTTCCCAGTCCAGCTGTCTGCGGTTGTGGCCACAAAACTGACCTTATATAATGTTGGGTTAATCAGCCTTCCTATATGCATTACATTAAGATCCCTCAATACTTTTCTTTCTGGAGGGAGAGGTGGAAATCAGGTTCAGCTAGGACAGGAATTCGACCAAAGAAACTCAGGACTCCACAATGTGCATAGGCCAAAATGTCATGTAGCAGAATCTAGAAGCAAAATATTTGATGAGAAATGATATTAATGACAATTGAAACTTGTATTTTAAATTCGAAAATTTTTGTATGGACTGAATTCTGTTAGTTTTTTAATCTGTTAATTGTGACCACCAATTTAAGTTAACACGTACTTAAAATAAAAACACTTAACCGTAGGTTATTAAGCAACTCCAGACTCTTCTTCTTGTTTAAATATTTCCTCACATGAGACTGAAAGTACCTATGGTCTGACCGCTTTTTTGCTGGTGTTTCACTTGTCGGTTGAGCAGCTCCGGCCCCACTTTGACCCTCCTTCAATTGCAGAACACAGCTCCTTGTTGCAAAGAAGGATGTTTCTAAAAAAAGTTACAAAACTGAAATCCTTATTCATGTAAATAAATATGTTAAATATTTAATGGGTTGAATTTTAAAATAAAAAAGAAATAAAATTCAAATAAAAAGGTTGGTGTAAGTTATTTAACTATCAAGTAGTGCTGATTTCAAGCGAAGCAATGTGTTGATTTTAATGTAAAGCTGAAAAAGTGTTTTTACATTGGGGCATTCATCTTTCCCTTGTACACACTCTATTGCTCTACAATAGACTCCTTCTTGCTCGGACAGACAAAAAGACCTTGATTAAGATGGGCCATAGGTGCTCCAAGTCATCCTGGCTGCCTTTTTTCATGGTATGTACAGGCAGCATCACACTTAATTATTTGAAGTTACACTTCGTCGTCTTTCACCGTTTGCAATTCTTTTTCCCTTTAAGCACTTATTCATATCTGTTTTATTTCAATTTAAACACAAAAGCACTAAAAAGGTTTAATGGCTAATCACAAGTAACCAATAAACTTAGTAAATTGGCTATAATAATAATAATAATAATAATAATAATAATAATAATAATAATAATAATAATAATAATAATAATAATAATAATAATAATAATAATAATAATAATAATAATAATATAATAATAAATAATTAATAATAATAATAATAATATGATAAATTATATTATTATTATTATTATTATTATTATTATTATTATTATTATTATTATTATTATTATTATTATTATTATATATAATATATATATATATATATATATATATATATATATATATATATATATATATATCTATATACTATATACTATATATATATATATAATATATATACTAATACATATATAAAATAATATATAATATATATATATAAAGCGCACAAATATTTAGATTAGAGCGCAAACGCAAATATTTTGATAGAGCGCAAATTTTTTGCGCTTTTGCGCTCTTAAAAAAGTTGTTGAGCGCAAATGCAAAAGCGCCTGGGTTTTAGAAATTTCGTCGCAAACGCAAAAACTCACACATTTGTTTACCTAAAGCGCAAATTCGCTTGCGCTTTTGCGCTTTCATTTGCCGCTTATGCCCACCTCTGATTATTATATTAATATACTATATATATATATATATTTAACTATATATATATATACTATATATACCTATAATTATATATATATATATATATAAATATATATATATATAATATCATTATATATACTTTTCAGTACGGTTAATGACTCTTCTTCCAGTCATCTTCCTAAAAATGTAGAGGCCATTAAAAAAATGATATATGTGGCACTAAAAAAAATGAACTTTGTGAACTCTTCATTCAAAATATTTAATAAACACCATTGTACGGGAGAGAACAGGCAAAAAATCCAAAAATTAACTGAATCATTTAAGAAATGCACACCTTTTAGGTTAAATCTGTCTGCCAAAACAAGACAACCAATTTTAAGCTAATGTACAAAATCGCATTAATTTAAAGAAATAAATGTGATATTGAATATTGATTTGTTTTTTAAATATATTCGTTTTAAATTAAAAGACAGGAAATAAAGAAGAAATTAGTTCTTGATCAAAACTTTTATTTCACTCAAGTTTGTCAGGAGAAACCTGACTGATAATATTTAAACAATGTAGCACAAATTTTGTTTATCTATATTTTTTGATGTTTTTTCAAGTATTTTTGGACACAGAGTTCAAAAATCACAATATTTTTTTTTGTATCGTCGATAATTTTTGACATTTTTACCTCCATATTGGCTATGAATATACTCACCGTTTCTCTGTGGCAGCGTGCCGGTGTGATATATTTTAGTATTACAATGATAAATAAGATAACATCATATGTGTTTTCCTTTATTGGAGAGCGTTTGGGAAGCAAAACAAACATTAAATGACGATGAAGATTTTCATTAGTGAAGACTTTTATCTTTTCTGAGTAGAGACCATAAATATAGCCTCCCATCATGGCTTTTTTTCGCCCTTGGTATTTTCTTTCCATTATTGCGATGTCCTGATGAAACCTCTCGCAATACTCCTCGCTGACCTCGAAGAAATGTAGGTGTGAATGCAAGAAATGTACTTTTAGGGACATATGTTATGACAACAAAGTTTCTTGAAGCTTTCAATAAGCTTTGCTACCAGATGTTTGTAGTTAAGATTTTTGTGATTTTCTAGGGATTCACGAACTACACAACGAATTGCACAATAAGCTTCTATTTCAAAATTCGACATCGCTCTTTCAAGTTTCTCCGACTTCAACATTGCGTTTATTTGGGGTCCAACAAATATGCCACCCTTGATCTTAGCATCAGATAGTTTGGGAAACATAAGACGTATTTCCTGAAATGCTTCTCCTCCATGATCTTAGACCTTCTCAAGTTTTACCAATCCAAGTTTAATATGAAGTGGAGGTAATAAAACTTTGTTCGACTCGACTAACGGCTGTCTGAGAACATTTAACTTTCCTTGCTGCAGTTCAACTCGTGGTGGCCGCTAAACTTTCTTACAATGTTCATTATCAGCTTTACCAATCCAAGTTTAATATGAAATGGAGGTAATAAAACATTGCTGGACCCGACTAACGGCTGTCTGAAAACATTAAACTTTCCATGCTGCAGTTCAATTCGTGGTGGTGGCGTCAAACTTTCTTACAATGTTCATTATCAGCTTTGCTATCTCCATAGGCAAAGGAAACATGAATATTTTGTGTATCCCCCTTGCAAACCAAGCAAGAAGGCAAGCATCTTGAAGTCACCACAAACATCCCACTGGAAATCAGCATAGCGTATTTTGTCAAGAAGTTCTTTAACATTATCGTAGGTTTCTTTCTTCTGTACGGAGTGTGCAAGAGGCAAAGATGGATATCGATTTCCATTGTGTAGCACCACTCCTTTGAGACCTCGTGCTGAGCTGTCTATGAACAGCCGCCATTCTGCAGGATCGTGCTTCAATCCAAAAGCACAGTTGCCAGAAAACATGATTGGTAGATTTCAAACTCCTCATTGACGTTTCTGGTAACACGCAGATGCCCTGGCAGTCGTCCCCTAGTAGATTCCATTCCTTCAGCCTTGATGTTAACAGTTCAGCTCCTGACTTTGTGAGATTTAAATCCCTGATCAAATCATCTAGTTCATTCTGACTTGGAAAGTGACGCTCCGAAGTCGTTTTTGGTATGAAAGATTCTTCTATTTCTTCGTTACTGCTAAATACCTATTGACTCTTCGGATGAAATATCTATTGCATCTTCTCTCTCCAAAAGTGGAGGCAAGTACATACATGCATTTTTAGGAACATGAATCAGTTATAATGCCTTTAATATTCATGTTAATCAAAAGTTATACAATTAGACAATATGAGAAAAAATATACTTACATACTCTGGTGGTTGAGGTACTCTTAAGCTGTCATCATTTGGGACATGATGATGGTATGACTGAGTACGTTAGAGCTCGTATTCCTTTATCTTTTCTGTAGTTTGTAACACCAATCATACAAAGGTAGAAATCATCATGATTGTTCTTCAGCTCTCTCCAGACTTTTGGAATAGCAAAAGGCATAGATCTTCCAGTACCTTACAGCCATGATTCTAGAGTAGATCGGCAGCTTTCACATGTCACGTGAGGTGATCATGACTTGTCCTGGTCGTCCTTGGGCATTCCAAAATAAAGTCTGTACGCTATGCAGAATTTGGCATCTGCCACAATCTTACAGAATACTTGCTTTTGGCCAATATAGATACCAAGCACATAAAAAAAACATCTGTAAAATTTTTACATGCTCTAGTAGCATCATAAAATATTAACAATATATTTATTAATTAGCTATCCTTCTGAAACAAAAATGAAATATACAACGATTAGTAGAGGATAGCAAACATTATAATCATATATACTAATAATTAATTAAAATATTTGCTAATCATGAATATCGATGAATTTCCGTAACAAACGATGAAACAGAAATATTAATAACATGTTTGAAATCAGGGCAGAATATTGATTAAGGAAAAGAAAAAGTTAATAAATTACACAATAAAGAAAAAAAATTGAAATTTCGCTTCATTATGTTATAGGTCGTTAACAAATATTCAATAACACGTCGTGAGACACTTAAGGCAAATGGATATGTTCCTATTTGAAAAATAAATGAACCGACCCTAGTAGTAGCAAACATAAAGGTAGAGGAATGGGTATATCTCGGGTACCCCGTACCCCAGCGTGTGGGGCTCCACCCTGGGGGCTGGTCCCCCTGGGGACCCATATTTCTATTGCTTCGCCATGAACGTTTGTGAGTACATGTGTACTTGACCACATGCTTATGTACTTTCATAAGCGTTTTTTACCCTACCCCCCTTTGTTCATCCCTAAAACATTTTCATTAAACCAAAATATCAAAAAATTATAAAGTATTAATGAAACTAGGAATTTAAACATTCTTTGTCTTTCAATAAAATATGAAAAAAACAAAACAAAAAAAACTTTTCATTTTTTTTTCGAGTCGCGCTAAGGAAGAAGGAACTGCTCAAAACTCAAGCGTGATTTACGAACTATTAATATCTATTTTTATAATAATTATCGAACTTTGCTCACAATTCAAATTCAACTACGAACTAACTAAAAATGTAAATTTTTTCCCATATTGTCAATATTAATTTTTAATTTATATTCTTAAGTTTTATTAAATTTAAATTATATATACACCTATTCAAATATTTTAAAGTATATCAGTGAAAATAGAATTAAACAGCTTCTTTCACATGCGAAACATCAATTAGTAGTCAACTTTGAGCAATTTTGAAGGATCTAATAATATCGCGATATGTTTACGGAAAACGAGAGTAAAAACAAAACAAAAAAACAAAACACTTGGCAGCTACGCTTTTGGTTTTAATTAGTGTGGGCTTTTCGTATTTTTGGGCTGGTTTTTGTAATGCCAACCCTTTTGATAATCGATCGAAGATTATTCACGACGAGTACTAAGCAACTATGGAGAGAGATAGGTTCGTCATTCCAAGAATCAGTCGGACAAAACATCGCTCCACGCAGTAAGGATACGGTACCGGCAACCTGGTCGAGAGTTCGGTGCTAGCCCACACATACATTGGCAGGGTGCCAACCTGTACAAAACCTGAACATATGATCCCGCGAGTACAATGGGTAAGCACAGAGTCACAACACCCGTAAACATTCATACGTCTGGTGCATTACGGGCAGAGCCACACCATACAGCTGACATCTCAGTACACTGCGGAGTACACTGGCACCATGAGGTATTGACAATTACAGTCAGTCACATTGGTCGATAAAATTATTACTGGGGCGAGGCCATGACATACGTCTACCGCACACCACGGAGCATCGAAGCACATCAAGATTGGACGGAACGAATTGGGGCAAAGAGGCTCTTACGCTAGTCTAGAGTTCTCTCGTAGCCTCGACAGACCTGCTATAGTATAGCCCGACGAACGACAGAGGAGTTTCGCGCAATGAATTGCTGCATACGCCATTGTTCAGAATATCGGTACATGTCTGAAGGCATCTCTTTATCTGGCCTACGAAGTTGACATCTCAATAAGCACTCTTACAGCCATTAAGGATATCACAGTACATCCTGAACATATGTCGTCACTATCCCGCCAACAATCTTTGACCTCTTTCATTCCATAATCCATGAAAATGCAAGACCACACAAGCCCAATGAGTAACGACTACCTAGAACGTTCAAATTACGGCGTTGGAGTGGCCAGCAGATAGTCCGACCTCAACCCAATCAATACATTTGTGGGGAAAATTATGAAACTTCCAACCGACATTGGCACCCCTCCTCGACCCTCCCGTACCTGTACAGCACTACACGACCGTATATAAATCACATCAGGACACTCCTACTAATCGAGAGGCATCTACGCTAATAGGCCATATAATCTGTCCAGATTGTCATACAACATATTGAGCCAGAACCACACCCCCAGCATTCCTTACACCAACATTGTGTGGGTTCAGCCCGAATCTGCGAATTCTACCTCATGACCCTTGTAAACTTTGAGGCTATACTTTATAAACTACGTCTGGGAGAATCACATGTATTTCATTCAAAAAGTGTCTTCTTGCACTTCAACCTTTTCTACCATTCCTTCGCCATGTACCCTTGTGTTGCAGTGTCAAGTAGATAGTAATTAATATATATATATATTATATATAATATTATATATATATAATATATAATAAATATATATATAATCTATTAATATATAGTTATATATTAATATATAATAATATATATACTATATTTATATATATATATATATATGAAAATCAATTTTAATTACTTTAGGCATAAATGAGTTAAAAATTTTTCTCTTTTTTAGTGAATTCTTTATTTAGATTTCCATGATAAATAGTTCATGACAGCTCTGGTTGAAATCTTCTTCATTAAGAAGGTAAAGACAGAATATTATAGTTACATAGATCGCTCTACTGTAGGTATCGTCACTTCAATTCGTGATTTCAATACATCAATATGATTTTTACTCACGTATTCATTTGGGTGTTTTTATAGTATCTTTTGTTATCCCAAATTCTTCACGTACTTTCCTGGTTGGTAATTTTGATCTATGGAGTCACCCCAGGTTCCCCAAATTAGCCCCCCTCTTTATTTTTCAATTCGTATTAGTTATAGTTTTAAAGTTTTATATTTAAATACCATTTTTTTTTTTACATGTTGTGGCGTTATCCTTATTAATTCCAACAACCATTGTTGTTTTTCGGTGTCTTCCGCATTTTGTTATTATATTGCTTTTAGTCATCTCATAATTCATCATCCTTCGTTGGATGAATCTGCAATATATCAATCTCTTCGCCATCTTCCCATTTTCTCTTAACCAAGACGCCCACCATCCCACCTACACCGAACTCACAGGCACCGTCCACCACACTGCACCGCGCCTTAATTTTTTTTTCGCTGGTTTCGCATCTCGTTTTTTCTACTTAATCATCTACCATTCATGGATCTGTTTTATTCCAATATTTCAAGTTTGTTCATAGGATCTTAATTATTTTAATATCCACGTAACTTGCATCCATAGACACAATACACCACCCTATACCACAACAGACACACCTCATCAATCCCAGGTCCTTCCCCTACCCTGGTTTACCATTCACACGTATCTCTTACCATTCCAGCTCCACCGTGACGCTTTATCTGGTCTGTGGCTCTCAAGTAGTCTTCTCAATCCGCTATACCATATTATTACATTACATCATGTTTTCAAACTTTCCTTTATCACTATCTATTATAATGGGTATCTTTATGGCACGCTATATGTATATATATATATTATAGACTAGATATATATATAATATATATAAGATATAAATATATATATATATATATATAGTCTATATATTAAAATATATATATTTAATATGATTAAAATTCATAGAATATATATATTTCGTAATTTATATATTTATATTAAATAAATATATATATATATATATATATAATATTAATTTAATAATATATATATTATATAATATTGTATATAATATATATCTATTATATATTTGTCCTTCTACTCTCTGAAGGTTCCCAAAGATAGCCGATTACCCCCACCCCCCAATTAAAATTCCCTTCTTGTCATTAATACACTTAGCCATTCTTATACACAACCTTGCCAGCATTTGATATTCATACATTGCACTGGCGATAACATCTTCTATCTTCTGATGCTAATCATTTTACGCAAGATATCATTGGTCCAGCTAAGAACCATTTTAAAGTGTCACGACTCCAGTTCACCTTTTTAAAATTATGCAGTTCCGACTTTTGGAGCTCCGGCCAATGGTTCCATCAATTAAAAATTAGTGCTTTTAGACTTTAAAAGATCTTATACATAGGTTTTGAATATTTCAAAATTAAAGCCTATTGTTTAACTCAGAATTAACTGAAAATTTATATTTAGGTGCTAATTATTATATTAAATACTAAATATATATAATATATATACATATATATATATAAATATAATATATATAATATATATATATATATTATAATATATATATAATATATATATATATTAGTAGTATATAGTATATTAGCACAAAAACGAGAAAGAGGAAAAAAGAAGGAAGAGAGGTACAAACCGATATATATATATACACTACACACACACAACAATTACAACATAACAATTACTACACAACACACCACGCACACCCGTTACGGAATATTTATATATAACACCACACCACCCGCTAGCGCTACTTTAATACAAACATAACACCCACAAAGAACATCAACTCCACACCTACACCTGCAATTTACACAGCATAACACCCACCTATATACATAAACCAGCTCACCACCTACACCACGGCCTACACCACTATCGACACTTATCACACCACGCAGCCGCTAGGCTTAATGTATACACTACACCACACAACACACACACACCACACACACACACGACCCACTATTTACACACACACAAACATAACACACCATATATATACACACAACACATACACCACCAAGCACTACACACAGCCTACACCACACACACCAAACACACAAGTACTAACAACAATACACTATCCTATATACACAAAAATCTACCTTCACCAAACCCGGGCCAAAATAGAGTGCTTTTATTACGATTGTACTTTTTTAACTCTAGGTTTTACTGGTTTAACTCAGCATATTGATTAACAATTACAACCGAACATTAAATCATGTAAACTCAATAGATTACATAATAACAATGTTGATAAGTGTTGTCTTGTTTTACTGCTTTACTGCTTAACCAGTTTATCTTTAAACTCAGTTTACTGTTTAATCGGCATATTCTATTAACAGACATACCTTAAACAGTTGAAATCAATAACTATCAAGTTAATTAAACGAGCAGAATGTGATTATTTATCTTATGTTTACTTATTTACTGCTTAACTACATAGTTTTACTGGCTAAACCATTTTTACATCTAACGGATATGTTTTACTGCTTTAATCATGCTTTACTCCTGTAACTCATTTTACTTGGCTTAACTCAGTTAGCTTATATATATTATGAAGCATTACATACGCATAAACAAATCCATGGTAAATCAATAGATGTCTAACTAGCAAAATATATGCTTTGTCTTTACTGTTTAACTTTAAGCTCATATGTTTTACTTCTTAACTATATTTTTCCTGCTCTTTACCATATGTTTACTGCATAACTCATGTTACGTTTAACTCATAATGTCTTTACTTGGTTAACTTCATATATTTACGAAAATAAATTTAATGGTATATTTTTAGTCATTTTTAAATACTTTTTCTTACATTTGGATTATTACTTTATTCATTTATGATAAATTTGTTGATTTCATCATGGGTTTAAATAATACGTATTTACTTCATCCTATTTGAATATATTGTAGAATCACGAATACACACACACAATCGACCACACACAACACACACACACAACAAACACACCCACAACACACACCACACTCACACAACACAACACTACACACACACCTACACCTACACACATAAACACACACATAGCACCTACACCACACACACATCACACACCACACACCATCAACTTACCATGACCCATGTTTCTTTTCAAGATGATCAAATAATTCTTTTGTATTGAACATAACTGGTATAATTTATTGTAAAAACATTATGTTGTAATTAAATACTCAGTGATATACATCAATTATAACTAAAATTAATTTTCAAAGTTTCATTAAAACTTCTATATTAAATGAATCAGTTATTGTTGAACATAAGAATGTAAGTGTAACTTAAAACTTCTTGTATTTTAACACTCTTAGACCAAACAATCTGCACTCGAATTAATATTGGTAGAAACACATAACTACTCATATTTTTGAATTATGGTAAAAAACATTAATACTTTACAGACCTTAAGACAGCTAAAAATTTAAATCAAGACTGTTCTTAAAACAACATGATTAGAGTATGAGGTTATTTACTGATTACTGGCTTTACATCATTATTATTTATTAACAATTATTTTCTGTGATATTTTTTTTATTGTTATACATATTTTATTTATTATATTATTTTTATAATATTTTTATTATTATAATTATTATTTAATTATTATTTATATTATAATACTATATATAAATTATATAGATATATATATATATAGTATATATAGATATATATAAGAATATAATATATATAAATATATAGTATTATTATAATATTAAAATAGATAATAAATAATATAAATATATTTACACGTTTTAACATCTTGATGTTTTTATTCTAACTATAATAAGATTATCTGCATTCTATATCAATCAATGACGTGTCTTAGGAATTTTCAACTATTGTGGCTCTAAATACATTATCACAAGTTCCTACCTCATAGATCTCTTAATTGGATATATTCATAACGCCTTTAAATCTGAGACTTTATTATCAATTTAATCAATAGAGAGATACTGATAAAATAAAATGATCTACACTCCATATAGCGATACTATGATAATTATTTATTTCAATATCTTAGTATATGAAATAAATTGTTATTATAAACCTACCCATTCACCAATACTTTATTATTTACCTTACCTTTCCGAAATCTAATAGTTTTTCTATTTGTATTCATAATACTCTCGATATCAATCGACCTTAAATTCATTTTTAAAAATCCGACTTTATAGTGATTCGTACCATCAGATTTGATATTCAAACAATTTCAACCCTCATATAAATTCCTGTACACTATCTACCTTTAAAACTTCTCTAGACCATCCCTCAATATCTTTCAAACCTGTCATCACTGGCTAACACTCTACTAGTTTTAAGTAATGCATTCAAAATCACTTATATACCTCTTTCTTTACAATACAGTACGCCCAGCTAATTTCTAAAATTCTTTATATTCTATTAAAAATTATGTTAAGGAATAAGCTAGCTCATCAGTATTCAAATACTTAAAAGTTCATCTGTATAATTGCTATCATTCTTCTTATAATCTACGCTGAAGCATCTTCTAACAATAGATATATATTATGAAAAATATTTAAATATGCACGCACGAGACGCAGCAGACACGGAGTCGGTAAGCGATGGCGCCGCTGAGCCATAATTTCCATTAAACCTCACAAATTCGCTCCCCATCGTCAAATCATTTTTATACTATAATAACCCTAATTCTCTCACTAAACTCAGACATTTTTATATTTGAATTTAACCATAAGTAGATAATTAGAAATATGGATAAAAATATAAATGGAAACCCATCATTAAAGAATCTTATTAATCATCAGGTAAATCTACTCCAAACAATATCATGTATGGCATATTTCTTCAGAATCACCAGTTATGTCAAATAAAAGCTACTTCACCCTTCTAAATATTCTTCAACCTCTTGTTCTTCAATGTTTTAAATTGCACGAACCTTAAACCCTCAAAACTTATTGTTCCTTTCAAGTTTAAAAAGTTAATTTACTTTATCAACCTTTTCCCTCGGCCCAGGTTTTAATTACTACAGGAAGTGAACATATATATAGGATATAAGTATATAGAATATAAAAAAATAAGTGATAGATTAAATAATAAGACAGTAAAACGATGCAACAAAGAATATAAAATGAGAAAAGATGATTGGTATACGGTGACACCGCCTTTTAAGGGCCGCGGGGAAAAAATTATAGAAAAGAAAGATAGATAGAGAAATAATAGATAACAACAGTATATAAAGAAATAAGGTAGAGATATGGCTGAATGAGGCAGGAGGTCAAACATTACAAGCGAAGAGAGGGAGGGACTGCAAACTTAGAAACAACAGAGTGGTTTTTAGGTATAACGTAAGGCGCGGGGGTACAATATAATATTACATTCCAAAAATATAGATAATGAATAATATATGTAATATATATAAATATATATTATATATAATATAGATATAATATTAAGATATATATAAAGGATAGACTGGGTGGACTGGAACATGAGTAAACCTGGTACGGGGGTCGAATCCCTACCCAACAACCATATAGAATCCCCATGCACTGCATAGGATTGGGCCTAAGTGGTTACTGTAATCATAAATGATGAAAGTTCAGTGTACTTTAGAGAGAATGTGGCAATGAGTACGTACGGGACTTAGTGACTATATTACTTTCTAAGAGGGGATTTTGGATAAGGATGGGAGGGAATAGATATTACGAACATAATAATATTAAGGCTAATAACTCTAGTATTATATAATGGTAATAATAAAATTCGTATGAGATAGGTAACCATATTACATTAGGTATGCCAAAACTGATAAGCATCGTAATGATGTATACGTTATAGATTATTTTAACTATATAGCGTACTATTATAGATGATGTCATGAGATAAGATAGTGTACATACAAATCTGGTAATATGAACAAGGATAGTAGTAGTAATTGAGAAGAAATATATGTTAGCCATTAATAAATATATATACGCTATAGATGGTATGATATATATATAAGCGGGCACGGTCGTCTCTATTTTTGGAAATTTTGTAATAATATATAAATCTAAAGGAATCTAAGGGATTTGGTGCATTCCTATTTTCTATTACATACCTTTTATTATGACACATCTACATTCCAAGTTTGAGTGGAAGGATCAATCGAGAACACTGGGAACGGTAGGTTGGACAATCTGTCGATCAAGCCTACGCATGAGCATACCCGTGCACCTCAGAAAAGGGTCAGTCAGTTAACGATTAAGCTACGACACAAAATCGCCGAGATACTAGCTCGAGACATGTTGACTGCAGACCAGTCGCTTAAATAGTCGCTTCTATTAATCATCATAGCCTCAATTTAAAAAGGTGCTGGAAGGCCGCTTTTGTGCAGCCTCGAGAGACTGAAAGATGAAACAGTGAATGAGAATATGGGAGATAATCAGCTGCTATTTTTTATAGACAATACTGGGCTTATTGGAACATGAGGATATGACGTAAAGAATTATGTAACCCTGTTTCAGATGAAAGATTAGCACAACTGCCATGACATAGAAAGTGGAGTCACAAGTTAGAATAAAGCGAAGTGGCCTAATTTATAGTGTGGAATTTTATAAATGTAGCCTGCGAATAAGAATGTATACTGAAT
Source organism: Trachelipus rathkii (assembly GCA_015478945.1). Taxonomy (NCBI): domain Eukaryota; kingdom Metazoa; phylum Arthropoda; class Malacostraca; order Isopoda; family Trachelipodidae; genus Trachelipus; species Trachelipus rathkii. Next base: position 9,445 of record JABUQX010059771.1, on the reverse strand, counting down.
GCTCCTACAAATAGAGAATAATAGTTACATAAGTGATTCCATATGCAATAATAACTCTCTCTCAGATAAGAAATACGATGCACCTGAATAAAATAAATTATTATTAAAGATAAAGAAAATCAATTAATAGATATTTGTTCAAAGGAAAGAATTGTTTCTATGTCGAAGGGTTCAAAAGAAAACAAAATCTGCGGGATGGATATACCGGGTAGTGGTAGGAGTCCGAAAAACAACTCGTGCACCTTCTCCGTGACGATAAGATTAGTTATATTAAAATGGCTTACGCGAAATCTCATATCGATAGACAATCTTAGCGAAGCACATGCAGGGCAGAGTAAATACTACATTTAAATTAAACAATGATTAGTCGCATCTATATACACTGGTAAATTGTGAACTGACGTCCCGGATGTTCATCTTCCTGTTGTAATTGCTCTGCACTAGAAGAAAGGAACCGCGTTTGATAGGGGAGATTCACAACGTCAAGATCTGGCCATCGTCGTAACTCGAGCAACTCCGGAAAGAATTGTAGGATAAAAGGAAGAACCTCTATGATGCAGACGTACATACATCGCAGACTAGAAAAGGACCACAACAAAATGAAAATGACGCTGTTGTGAGGCTACAGTAGACAAAACAAGGAGGGTGAATACTGAAGAAGACTAAGATCAGTGTGAGATATGAGTATAGACTCACGAAATAGAAATGCCTACGCCCCAACTGGCTCATATAGACGACATATGATTCTGACAAGTAATAGAGGAAGGGGTTGAAAAATATATCACAGAACGGCAGAGTATATTTTATACAATATTGCTATCGACATAAATTAAGAAAGCAATCGTTCTGGCTCTCCGCGATTGTTATAATAGCTAGTGGAAAGTAGTACTTAGAATGAGAAGTGGTAGTAACAGCTCGCAACTGAAAAGATCGCTACGGAAGGTCTGATGATGCAGCAAGCCAAAGTTTAGATAACTTAAATAGATAGAGATAAGACAATTTCTTTAAATGTCTATTTATTTTATTTAGCTGAGGATTATGTCATTCAGTTTAATATATATTTTTTAGTGAATTCCAAATTTTGCCGAACTCACTGTCAAACTTGTGACTGTATGCTGGAGTAACAATGTGTATCATTTCACAACGCTAGTTAGCTGGTGTTGCAGTATATAATAATCGAGTTATATCGTAGTATCTGACAAATGATATGTAATTATATATGTTTCAGAAATGTCTTAATATTTAATATTGCTGGGATCATCTTAAGAGCGTTAATGAGATGAAGTAAAAAACTCAAGCACTCCTAGTATAGAAACATTAACACAGAAACATATTGCAATCCATATCTAGCTATCCAGGTTTAAGTTACGTGAAAGATATCATATAACGAATGCCTGTAGCTAGGAGACAATAGAGTAAAGATTGATGTATAGGATCATATTCTATACGGTAGTAACTCGAACCGATATTTCACACATAAAACAGCTAAGAAAGAAATTAAAATGTTAAATTAGACACAGCGTTGGACTTTACATTAAAAGCCAAGAAGGAAGTCCAAACAATGATATGAAAGAAGATGTAATAAATAAAAATAAATATGTTATAAAAACTGTTAGGCGAAAATTAAGAATACACACACTAGTTAAATCAATTTAAACGACATAGTTTGACATTTTGAAAGATGAGCACACATAAATATTATAATGATCGTTAAAAAAGAGGAAAATATCGCTCATCATGAAAGCACAAACACCGCCTGACGTAAATACAAAACACCAGTTTCTGAAGAGCTCGGTGAGCGAGGAACACCCCCAGAGGACTGTTGACGCCCGTAGGAGTATGCTTGTTCTGAACAGACCAAGGCAGAAAGTTAAGGCCGTTAGATTCTTATAAATATGATACATGATTCGAAAATTTACAACAATGTAGTTATTCCACTGTTGACAAGAAAAAAAGATATACATGAAAATGCTCCCCTGATGTTATCGAAAAAAAGTCAGTTAGGGATTAGAGTCCAAAAACAGTATCACGTCGGGCTGATTAGCATCAGCTTTCAAATCGATTGTAGCAACAACAACATCGTAGAAAAGATAAGTTCCAGAACTAATATCGTTCAGGAACAGATATGAAAACAGAGTGAGGAATATAAACGTCGATAATCTAGCAAACGCTGCCGAATATGATGAGTAATAACTTATCGAAGTGGAATTAGGAAAATAACTAGGGAACATCTGTATCAAAGATGTTGATGTTTTAGGACATAACTGTCAAGTACATACAGGAGCAGAGGGTAAACCGGACGATGTTAATGTTGATATCTTCTTCGCAAAGTCAAAAAAAGGACTATCTTGTAAAGACTATGGGAGATGTTATATCGATAGTTTTATATGTTTTTGTACGAACACTATGGGATAATGGTTACGAAAATTAGCTGATATTGCTAGACGGACGGCATAAAAAAAGAGAAGTCTTTCGGTAGTAAAATAGCAGTTTCAATTCACTATGGTCACTTTAAATGAAAGGACACAGAGGATTCCCTATTTATTTAAAAGGATTTCAAAACACTTGCTAAACGGATAATCCGTTAAATTGACACAACATTTGACATGGCAGAGGCGAGATACAGGAGGTGATGAAAGAACGAATTATTAAAAGATGTATAAATGAGAATTATCAGTGGGCATGTATCAAAATAAAAATTAAACAGGAGATATCAACCTCGGTATCACTTGATTTGATCAGAAAGAGGATTTTTTGTGGTGAGAGACTAAGCAAATAATTTCTTGTTCTCGTGCGTAAAAATCACTCTCATCATAAGCAATACATTTCTGCGCAGCCAGCGAAGCATATATCCGCTAGGAATGATGGATGGGAAAAGTAATATATTGCTTAAAGACATAATCTATTAGAAAAATCAATTAAATTAACACAGAGAAGTGAAAAGCCACTAAACACGAAATATGTTTGCTTTACCAAATAATAATCGTTATGCGGTTTGAAATGACCCATTGGTTTTCCTACTACAAATGCAATCTGAATTGCTCTCATGAAGGCATTAATTTTTTTAAATCCTGTTTTGCAATAGAACAACCACGAATGATTAAGCAGCTGAAACTTAATTCATAAAAATTTAGTTAGTTATTTATCGGTATTTCAAGTGACGAATGTGCACCCTTCTTCCATATATGATTGAAAGAATAAACAATGAATGGGAAAAAGATATGACCCAGTATATTAATAACAACAGACGCATACTCGTCACAACAATATGAAAAAAAACCACGATACCGAAACATCATAGTATTCTGAAGCAAAAAAAGACAATAAAATGATTTTATCAAAAGATGATTTTGGAATTATTATCCTAAATAAAATTTTCCTTTAGATTTTAACTTACCATCAGCGTCACAGTAATTATGTTTTATCAGTGTTTGATTCTTTTCAAGCAATTTCTTGCAAAGCTGATCTCTGTTTATTGGGAAAAAATCAAAGGGAAGTTACATTGAAATTGAAGAGAAGTTTTGTCAGCTTCATTTACAGGGTGGTAATGACACAGGCAAAAGAGGGAGTAGAATGTAATGGAAGAATGTTAACGACAAATTTACCAAAAACGAAGAACAAAAAACAAATATTTATAAAATCTATCATTGTGTAATTTTGTAACACATTATCTATAATTTCATATAGTGTTTATTTTATATGTTTTTAAAAAAATCGAAGTTTTAAATATTAATTTTTTGGCTTTGAGAACTAAATACGTAAAGTAAATTAATCTAATCTTCTTTTTTATATGAAGGTTTGCCAGCAAGAATATCGAAATAATTATGTACCCGGGCCATACCGTGATTATACAGAAAAGGAAAAGAATATTATTTTTAAGTTCTTTGTTCTCCGAGTTATATTGTAAGACGAATACACAACATTCAACTACTATATATTCAAAAATTATGAATCTTCACTGCTATTATGCCTTTTTCAACATATTAACCATAGTGTAAAAATTGATATCAAATAAAGTTTTGAAATATATTCAAAGTTTTTCAAAACTTTTACGTTCGATGGGCACGGAAAGATTCAATATTGCACCGAATTGAATCTGAGTATTTTTTATATAGCATTGTCTTTAACATGTAATGGTAAAACAAGTCTACCGGGATGCATACCTTTTATTCTCGCTAAGAAAAATTTCAACCCTCTGTACTGTATGTATAGGACCAGTCTAATATCATATATATATATAATATATATATAGATATATATAGTATATATATATATATTTATTATATATATATATATATATATATATATATATAATAATAATATATTATAATACAATCTTCAATACATAAAACAACCATATATATATATTATATGATAGTACGTACTATATATATATATATATAAATATATTATTATATATATAGTAGTATATATCATATAAGAAAGTATATATATATAATATATAACACTATTATTATATTATTAATATTATATTATATATATATATATAAATTATATAAGATAATTAGTATATATTATATATAGTACTATATATTATAGAATATATATATATACCTGTACACTAACTATATATATATATATTATATATCTATATATACTATATATATATATATATTATTATATATATATAATTATATATATTACTATAGTATATTATATATATATCGTATTATATATATATAATCATATATAGATTATATTTATATATATATCTGAGATATATATATATATATATTATATTATATACTAATAATATATAGTATTCATATATATATATATATATATAGTATATATATATGACCATTTATAAGTGGGTTGACTCCGGTTAAGATTAGGTTAGGTTTTTAGGTTTAAGTTTGGTTTTAGTTAGCGTTAAGTTAGGTTAGGTTATGTTAGCGTTAGGTGTAGAAGATTTTCAGTTTATTGATAGATTAAAAAACTTAATGTATGTTACCAGTTATTTGTAATTCAGAATGTTAGATAGGTCAAGTTATGTGATTTTCGCCTTCCTGGCAGTCAACCTCTTATAAATTAACAGCTATAATATGATATATATATAGTATAGTATATATATGATATATGATATGATATAATATATATATATATTACGAATAACCACTAATATATAATTATTATATATAATATTGCGCTTAGCGTTCATTGCCCACCGATAATGGATGAGGTGATGCCACCTATAAAGCCACAGTTGATTCACGTCGTGAAGTTACAATAGCTGATGCAGTGTTTCCCATCCAATGCGAGGCATTTATGAAGTGTTCACCTCTTATTTTTTCTTTCCTTTCATTATTTTATATATCTATATAGTATATATATATTATCTATTTAGATATGGTATATATATATTATAAATTAATTAGTATATATATACTATACGATTTATACAATATACACTAGATACACTACCAACACACATAATAACCCAGATATATATATAATATTATTAATATATTATATAATATATATATATATATAATAATAGTATAAATAACATAAGTATATATTATATATATATATCATATATATATATATTTATTATTATATATACTTTAAGTGTGTTTATTATATTAATATATATATAACTATATATCATATATGATATATAATATATATATATATATTATATATATATATATGATATAGTATATGATACTATACATTACATACCATTACATATATATATATATATAGTATATATATAAGTTATAATATATATATAGATATATATTACCTATATAAATATTATATATATATATATATATATATGATATAAAATAATACAAACTATATCCATGGGGTGGGGTTATGATAAAATTAATGATAATAAAATATAAATCACTATATATACACAATGATATATACTAATGTACATATACACCCTACACTCCCGTAATACAATATATATATACACTCTACATATATATATATATAATATATTATATATATATATATATATATATAGTATAACCATCTAACTAAACTCTACTTTTTCATAACCTAACTCAACAATGTTCATTTTTTGTCATGATTAAGTTAAAAATATTCAAATTTTATTAATTCACCTCTTGTATGGGGCGGAAACAGCGCATAGGTAAGTCAACTATTTCCAAATTCAAATCAAAGACAGTATAGTATTTGATTTTTAATCTCTCTCTCTCTCTCCTCTCTCTCCTCTCTTCTCTCTGCTCTCTCTCTCCTCTCTCTCTCTCTCTCTCTCTCTCTCTCTCGTCTCCTCTCTCTCTCTCTCTCTCTCTAGGGGTGGGTGGGTGGGGTATATAATAGGTGTCTCAGGAATAATTATATATATATATATATTATATATATATATATTATGTATATAGTATACGTATTAATTATATATATTACTGTATATATTATATATATATCATACTATATATATATATTATATATATAATAATAATCAATGATATAGTAAATATATATATATAATATATATATTATAGTATAAATATATATATAATATGATTAGATATTATATATATTATATATAGTATAATATTATTTTATATATATATAAATATAAATATGATATATAGTATAATATATATATATATAGTATATATATAGTATATATCTTATATATTGCGCTTCCAATTATATATTTCTGATTATAATTTTATTTATTATATATATTTATTTATTTTAACATCAGTAAAAAATACTAAGTTTATATTTGGGGACATATATTATATATATATATACTATAGATATATAAGGTGTGTGGGGGATATACTAGATATAATATAATACTTCATATATATATATATATACTTACTATAAATAAACTATATGATATGAATAACTGTGCATATATATATATATTATATATATTTACATCAAAAGAAGGAAATATATTATATATATATATATATATACTATATATATACATTTATGGAATACATACTAAATACGATAATAATATTATACCTCTCATTTATAAAGGTATATAAATATACTACTTACCGTACAATAGCGGTCATGGGTGAGGTGAGTGCCCATATAATAGTATATGTATAAACATACATATTAAATAATATTATTAGTATAGAGTATAGTAGTATATATAATACTATTATTCAAAATATATATAGATATATATATATATATATTAGTGGGAGTTGAGTGGGGGGATGTTAATATAAAATAGGATATTATATAATATATATATATATATAGATTATATTATATATATAGGTTGGCTTAAAGAACTTTACGTGGGCGGTGGTGTAAATTATACTTACTTAGAATTGATTACTATGTTTATGTTATGCAAAAGTTAATAGGCGGCGGAATAAGGTTAAGACCGTTTAATTGAAAGTTCGTTAAACTTGTCCAATAAATCTTGTTTGTATTCTAACTAGAAGTTTTTTTTGTCTTTTTTTTTAATTACTCAATATATTCATTTACCTTCAATTTTAGAAATTTTTTAACCTGTCTTCTTTCATTGATCTCTCGTTACTGTAGTTGCCAAAATTTTATCTTCTTCAGCATCTTTTTACAACCAATGAGATGCCTGCATCCTATTTAAATGAAGGGTGTTAATATTAAGGAAATACTTAAGTCTTAGCGAAATGTGTGTTATCTCTGTACACAGAAAAAATATATATCAAGCTGATATAAAATTTTCCATAAACCCCGGTTCCTCTCAGGAGAGTGAAAAGTTTAACGTCAACTGTAGTGATTTTTGTTGAAAAAACCATTTCAAATTATGATATTTTTATTTTTTTTACATCGTTCAAATACTATTATTATTTCTTCCAACATACGTATTAATTCCAAAGTAAAACCCATTACGATGTTATATTTTAAATTCTATATATATAATATATATATATTATATATTATTATAATTATAGTATATATATTAGTAATATATAAATATATATATAATATTATATAGATATACGGACATATTTGAATATTTATATATGATTATTTATAAACAGACCTTGGGTGGGTATCTTTCTGCATCGAGCCATTTACTATAACTAGCAAATTTGCCCCCATTTTTTGTTAGTTCTAACTTTCGTAGTCAATAAAAATTAATCTTTATATATTTAATAGAGTAAGTTGAAAAAATAAAGGATTATAAAATAATGATAATAATATAAAATTTTAATTGCATATAATTTTCTCTATTATTAAATAAATTTTACATTATGTTAACACTATACTTACCGAACAATAAAATAGGATTTTATGTATCTCTTTCAAATATAAACGAGGTTTACAATAACATTAATTCTGAAATCTTTACACCATTATAGACTTTGACACCAAAAACACCAATTCATTAGCATTGCCTACCTTATTCGATGCTAAAGTCATAATCATATAGTAGAAATAGATATAAGCTAAAATTAAATTAAAGTAGATTTGCATTTGAAAATTACAATCATTCGACAGACAAATATCAAATATTTTTATATAGACAAAAGGGAAAATGTAAGTAAAATAAAAAAATTATAGATTGGTTACAATTTCATTATTTATTATATTAAATTCAGAAGTTTCAAGTTAAGAATTAAAATCTAATTTAAAAATCATAGAAAAGCAAATAATTTTCCCAGGGTTTCAGGAATTTCACAAATGAGAGTTCAAACTACACCATTCCCTTTTCCAAGGCAAATATGATAAAATTACATCAAAAGTAGAAAATAAGGTGTACGTCCGCAGATGTAGATTGGAAACTTATCGAAAATTATTAAGTTTCAATTTGATCTAACCAAACTTTTTCACTCTTGTCCGTGAAACATAATTAGGAAAAAAAAAACCCAAACATAGAAAAACTGTTAAATATTTTAAAATGAACAAATTTGTCATTATCATTAAAAATCATTTTAAGGATTAGGTTATAAAACAATCGAAACCCAATATAATAATAAAAGAACATAAACGAGATAGTTAAATGGATAACCTATAACTAAATCAAAAGTGGTTTGTAATTTATTTTCTTTTGCTAATTTAATTTCTGCTTTGTATTTGAATGAATTTATTTCTACATTAATATTTCAGTTTTTGTAAGAAAACGGAATTCAACTGAAAGCGTTCATTTTAACATCAAATTACTGGCTAGTAGCAGACATTTCAAATCGCTGTTGATTTTTACTAAGTATGAGATATCATAGGGTGCACTGGTCGATGTTCTCAAACCCGAAAAAGGATACCTTATGCGTAACAGAGACCTACTTTCATATAGTACGCATATAAAGGCAAAGCAGGTCGAATCATTAACACCAAGTCTTGACGTAAAGTTCGTCTGAGACAACAATTAAAATGATGTTACGATTCGTGAATAACTCTCGCTAAAAAATTTAAAACACGGGAGCTAGCAAAATAGTGTTTTAAAAAAAAGAGAGAGTCTCTCATACAGCAGGGAAATGCC
>JABUQX010059770.1:67500-71518 GCA_015478945.1 Trachelipus rathkii | reverse complement strand
ATTAGTATGCGTTTTGTTTTACTGCTTCTACTGCGTTTAACTCATGTGTTTACTGCTTTAAACTCATGTGTTACTGCTTTAACTTTCTGCTGTTTTACTGCTTTAATCATATGTTTTACTGCTTTAACTCATATATTTATTAACATTTATGTGTTCTTTTTATTTTTTATTTGTTTTAACTTTTTATATTTTTAATATATTATTTTATTTTTTATTAGTTATATTATTTTATTTTCATTATATTATTTTTATTATGTCTATTTTTATTATTATTTTTTTATTTTATTATACTTAGTGTTATTACTTCATTGCCGTTGTAGTTATTATTATTTAACCACAACACACCACCGCACTATGACACACACACCACAAACGCACACACACACACACACCACACACACACACACCACACACAAACACACACCCACAGCACACCAACCACACACACACTGCTTAAAAACATATCAAATAAGTTCTGTTGTATGAACATAACTGATATAATGTATTTAAAACATTTTATGTTTTAATTAAGCACGTCATTTATATTACTCAGTCAATATAACTAAAAATTATTCAAAAGTTTTCTTAAAACTCTAGTAATAAATCATCATTATCTTTGAACAACGAATTATTATTAACTGTTAATAACTTTTTTTTATTTAATTTTATGAAATTTTAGTAAAAATTATTTTACGTACCTTAAGCAATAAATCAGTAAATCAATAAGCCCCTAGCAGCACTCTACACCAAGCTATGCCACGTTTGTTCTAATGACTTACTGCGTTACATTTCATTTTACCATGTAATAAGTATTAAAAATAACAAAATGTTCTTCTCGGCTAACATAACATGTTATTTTTATTAAAATCATTCTAGGTTTTTATTTTAAAAATAACATTATTCACTTTATTTTAATATCAGTTTTATTATTCGCTCAATGTTAACTAAAAAATATTTCAAAGTTTTTTAAATAATTCGGATTTTCTTTTTATTATATTATTATCATATGTACATTGGACATCCAACAGAGAAACACACAACCCGCACTCCTTACGATGACGAAAACTGACCTCTCTCTTAAAATGTGTTGAAAGTAACTACTTTTAGGCCTAATCATTAGGATAAACTTTTGTACCCCTGAGGCATTTGCTGAATTCCAGATCAAAATATATTTCAAACTGACTTTCTGTAAAATGTGGGGCAATAACTACGTTAGGCCTAAATAGATAATCCTTTTTTGTATCCAGGCTGATTTAAGCCTAATACACAGGTCAAAAGGTAATTCCAGTATAGACAAGAATCGAGAATCAATGTTGTTATTCGTTTTAGCTGTTAAGCGGTGCACAAGTTCTCTGATTTGTATTAAAAGTGTTTTAATTTTTTAATAAGTGTTATATCATATTATAAATTAATCAAATACTTACATTGAGAAATAATTATTAATTTATTAAAAATAGATAATAATTAATTCACTAGATTTATAGTAGATCACGTGAAGCCCAACGCAAGAGCGCCCGCAAGCGCGACACGGTGCAGAACAGCCGCATGAACCCGCCGGCGTAATATTACTACGCGGTCGCGAAAATATGGGGCGTTGTATTTCAAAGTGGTAGGGCATACATCCTAGAGGATGATATCTTTTGGACACCGTCCCCTTCAGTATGTATAATATTAGTTTGTGTACTGTATCAAGGTATATTTACGAACCTTATAACATATGTTCAAGCGGATTAGTTTATTTAAATTCCTGATATATCTAGGTTTATTACAAACCAAGTGAGATATTCTGGATGGTTAACGAATGCATACAACAGCTGATATAGAATAGGTATGAACTTACATACTTCGATTTAATTTGAAGTATAATAATATGATACCAATACTGGAAATCCATAAAGAGAAATTACGGATTGTACCAGAGGGAAGTTTGAATCATGCCATGTATATTTAAAACTGGATTGATAATTATGTAATAATATTTTAGAATAAACACTTTTTCATAACTTATACATAGAGAAGATTAAAATCCGTAAAGACATACCTTGAAAAGGAGGCGTTCGGACAACTTTCTATACTTAAAACTCATACGTTGCCTATGTAGTGTAGCTTTAGTATATAAACCTTGTTTTTACATTCCTTAAAGTTATAAGATCTTAAAAGGCATACACAAAAGAGGAACATAGCCAGAATCACATCCGGACTATGTTGTTCTATTTCCCTCAAGACATGATAACTTTAGATAAATAAACACCTGCTTTTGTCTACAAACAAAAATGTTCTTTTCAAACTAAATGTTTTTCAAGAAATCATTACATCATTTTTGATATTTTCAAATATACCGTTTCCATATACTTATGAAACGTATTTGTGCTTACTTGAACATTTTTAAGCTTTATTTATAGAAAATACCATTTCACGGGTAAAGTTTCTTGAAACATTAGTTTTGAAAAAAAAACATTTTGTTTTTTAGAAAAGGCAGGTTGTTTATTTATCCTTAAAGTATATAATGTGTGTGTGTGCGTTTGGTGGTGTGCTGTGTGTGTATAGTGGGTGTGTGCTAGCTATTGCCTGGATGTGTGTGATGATGTGTGTGTAAATAATGAATAAACAATAGGCATGAAGTACATAACACTTAGTATAATAAAAATAAAAATATAATAAAAAAATAACCATAATAAAATAAATATGAAAATAAATAATATAATAATAAAAATAATAATAATAATATTAAAAATAATAAAAAAGTATTAAAACAAATAAAAAATATAAAGAAACATAGATGTTATAAATATATGGTTAAAGCAGTAAACATATGAGTTAAAGCAGTAAAACATAGAGTTAAAGCAGTAAAACATTAAAACATATGAGTTAAAACATGAGTTAAAGCATTAAAAAGCAAGGTAAAACAAAAGCATACTAAATCCCTTTGTTTGTGGTTGAAGGGTGGTTTGATTTTTACTGATTTACTGCTGTTAAGGTATGTAATTGTAATAAAATATGAGTTAAAGCAGTAAAATATGAGTTAAAGCAGTAAACATTGAAGTCGTTAAAGCAGCAAAGCAGTAAAACAAAGCATACTAATCCCCTTGTTGTTAGGTAACACCTCTATTTGATTCTACTGATTTACTGCTTTAAGGTATGAATGTTAAATAAATATATGAGTTTAAAGCAGTAAAAACATATGATGTTAAGCAGGTAAAACAGATTAGCAGTAAAGCGTAAACAAAAGCATTTACTACATCCCCTCTGTTGTGATGTAACCCTCTATTGATTTACTGATTACTGTAAGGTATTAATGTTAATAAATATATGAGTTTAAAGCAGTAAAAACATATGAGTTAAAGCAGAAATAAATATATGAGTTTAAAGCAGTAAAACAAAAGCATACTTAACCCCTTGTTGCTGTGTAAACCTCTATTGATTTAATGATTTACTGCTTTAAGGTATGTAATGTTAATCTTTTTAGTAAAAGCAGTAAAGTAGTAAGTTAAAGCAGTAAAACATGAGTTAAAGCAGTAAGCAAGTAAACAAAAGGCATTACTAGCCCCTTGTGCTATGTAAACACCTCTACTGATTTACTGATTTACTGCTTTAAGGTCTTTGAAAGTTTATATAGTTTTTATAAATTTTTTTAAAGTTGTAGTAAAATAAAATGATTATATATCAGGCACTCTGCCTTTTTCTTCCCTTTCTCCTTTCTCATTCTTTTTCATTATTTATATGTATAACTTCTTAAATAGATTTCTAATTTTTTAATGTTATGCTCAGCTTTTCCTTGGTTTTAGAGTGTAAACTACACGACTCAGTACTCAAATCATCATTGTGATTAGTCGCTGAATTGGCTTTACCCCAAACGCTCCTCTGGATCCGTTCCTTGCATCCAAGGACTCATTTTTATTTTAAGTAAAAGTGTATATATATATTATATATATATATATTATATATTTTTAATATATATATATATAATATATATTATATATAATATATATATATATGATATATATATATATTATGTGTG
>JABUQX010059770.1:55000-62500 GCA_015478945.1 Trachelipus rathkii | reverse complement strand
GGTGCCCAGAATGTTGATTTTAATTTTCAACACTAACGAATACCCCCGGGTAAACAAGAACGATGATAGAGTCGGGTTTCTCGGCCTACCGGGGACGACCCCTCTGTCCCTTCGTCGGCTCGAACCCCTAAAAAGGATATGGAAAAAGAAAAAATAATATTTCTCCAGAAGCGTAAAAAAAAATTGGTATTTGGCAACTGTTGCTCTCGAGACTAATGCAGGTTTCAATGTCAATCAGAACGTTACAATTGCAGGTCTAAGATTTTATGATTTTAAAGGTGTTATGTAATAAATATTAGAATAAAATAAGAGTTTTTTTTTTAAGTTTCATCGATGAAATTACTTGCTAAAATCAAAGTTATTATTTTCCTGGTAGATGTTATAGTTCTAGTTACATGGCCTGGGCTTGCTTCGGGAGGCTGGCATTATTTTATATATATATATATATATATATTATATATATAATAATATATATAAACCTTATATGTATTACTACATTATGCGCTCATCTTATATATATAAATATTAATATATATATAATATATAATATATATATATATATATATATATATATATATATATATATTTATATATATTATATATATATATGTATATATTATATTTATTATTTTGCCTACTCAAGAATTTTTACCCTACGCCCATGTATAATATATATATATATAATATATATAATATATATATATATATATATATATATAATATATCTATATATATATATATATATATAATATATATAAATATATATACTATATATATATATATATATGTATATATATATATTATATACTATATATTATATATATATACTATATTAAACCTGTTGCTCAAAGAAAAAGTAACACCGTAGTCAAGTTGTTTCATCTTTAGTGTTAAAGTAGATCGTATCTACTGGTAACAACCTACATATGAATAATAAACACTAGAATAAAATGCGATATTTTACTAGAACTTAACCATAAATTACACAGGCGGTTTACACATCGCAGATTCACGCTGCGCTACTATTTTGTAAACAGTAAATAAAAACGAAGGACTTTTATGCATTTTATAAAAATACGGCCATGTGCAGAATTCTGTACTGGAACAGTAGCCAAACAAGATATTAATATAAATATTTTCATAGAATAAAACAAATTATTCAACACGCTCCGCGTTATTGTTTTTTTTCTGCAACACGTGTTCAGTCCATTCCAATTTTTTTCGGGTTCGCATCATTAACCTGGGTTGATGATTAGAGCTTTGTGAGTCCATCGGCAAGTTGATTCGCACTGACTAATTTGTTGTATCAAATCTCTATTTCATCATTTTGAACTTTTTCTTTAATACTTGTAATGGCGTACTATTTATTAGTGTGCTTGGTCCTTTTGTGAAATTCTGATTCTACTGAGTTTATAGCTGCTTCATTGCTCAATCCAAGGTCGGTTTCTTGAAGACTTCTTGTAATTTCTTCCAAAAGTTGATGAAGCCACACAATTTCTTTTGTTGCTTCACTTGCTGCCATAATTTCAGCTTCTTTTGAAATAGCAATTGAACTTTGCTTTTGACTACTCCATGAAATTGCTCCTCCAGCATATAAACAAACAATTCCAGTTGTTGAATGCCCTGTTCTTAAGTCCCCAGCATGATCTGCATCAATGTACCCTTCCAGATGATCTTGTTCAGAATCACATTTTTATATAAATAATACCCTTCTCTTGTGTACCCTTCAAATATCTGAACACTCTTTTAACTTTGTAACATCTTCTATGTGATGGATTTTTCTACACTTCCTGGCAAAGATTAATTAACAGCAAATGCAATATCTGGTCTTGTTGCTGTTGCAAGATATAAGAGAGCTCCTATTGCTGATCTGTAAGGGAACTCTCCCTGCGCTTTCATTCATGTGTACTTATCCTTTAAAATGGCGTGTGGACACTGATTGGCAATTATTCCAACCAAATTCCTTAGTATTCTTTTAGATACCATGACTGACTAATTTTCTTTGAACCACCATTTCTTGATTCAATTTCAAATTCAAGAAACATATATGAGAAATTGTGAATCTTTTCCATGTAATGGATTACCATTTTAATTCATTTCGTAAAAGGTGAAAATTGAAATAACTTTTTAATCAGTAACTAGCATCCAATCAATCAAACAGTATAATGCAGTAAATGAATTATTAATGTCACATTCTGATTATCTATATGATTAAGACAAGGATCAGCTGTACTTTTACCAAAATTAAGTTTTGAAAAGAAAGTTTCCAAGTCTTTTATTCCAGCATCTTGGTGCTTGCTTAAGGGCCCATAAACAAACTGCGTTATTAAGGCATACTTTCTGTCCCATCTTCAAAACCTTTGGGTTGTTTCATTTATATTTGTTCAGACAGCTTGCGATAAAGGAATCCTATTAAATCATCTGATTTTGAGAAAGATGAAATCTTTTTTTAAGTTGTTTCAATTTATAAAGTCCTTACAGTACTCTTATTTGCTACTGGACTGAATGTTTGCTCATAGTCAATTCCTTTATGCTGACTATATCCTTTTGCAACTAATCTTGCTTTATATTTGTCAACTGTACCATCTGGATTCATTTTAATTTTGTAAATCCATTTGTTTTCAATTGGTTTTCTTCCTGGTGGTAATTCAACTAGTTCCCAGGTTTGATTTTCTTTCAATGATTTCATTTCATTTTTCATTGAATTTACCCATTTTTTCTTATGCTTACTCTGCATAGCTTCTTTTAATTGCAGGTTATTGTTATGATCTGTAAAGTAGATAATGCTTTTACATCCATCCTTAGATGAATTTTTCAATTTCCTGTTCTGTCTCTAACTTGTTTGGTGCTTACTCATTCTATCTTGTTCGTTCTATTTCTGATCAGATTCTATTTTGTATTAGATTCTATTTCGTATCAGATTCTATTTCTGTATCAGATTCTGTTTCTATATAGATTCTATTTCTGTATGTGATGAGTTTAACCTAATTATAGATGTACTTTTATCAATTTCTGTATTTTTCTTTTTTATCTTTCTTTTATTTTTCTTTTTCTGATTCTATCTTATCTGATATTGAAGTTGAAAGTTCTTCTTTGTTCAGAATACACATCTCTCATCAACACAAAGATTTATTTGCTTGATCATATATTCTGTGCTTCTCTCCTCATAACAATTAACACACCTGATCTTGCTTTTGGGTCTAACTTTTCCTTCTTTGTCTGATCTGGAATCCGACCACTGGATGCTGTTGCCGATTACACGTGTAGATGCTGATTCTGGAGCCTTGCTTCAACCAGATTTCAAAAGGTGGTTTTCCCATCAATGTGGATTTTTCCGAGTTCTATTGATATAATGCTGCGCTGTGTTAATATCTGCCCAACACTTCTTGTGGGAAATTTTACTTTTGACAGTACATGAGTGGTCTAGCGCTTTCAACTAGCGTTTCTATTTCTTTTTCCACTCTATTTGTGTGGAGTATATGGAGCCCGTTAACCTTTGTCTTACACCATATTTATGTAAAAGCTATATTAACTAAACTTATTATTAATTCTAAGGCCATATCCTTAAGAAATTCTCTTTGGATGTGCCTTTGTACTTTTGCTGTCTTCAAAGTACTTGCTCAATTTTTTCTACAACTCTGATTTTTCTTAATAAATATACAATTCATTTTTGGAAATCCATCTTTGAAACATACAAAAATATTTATAACCTGAGTTTAAATACTTGAAATGGTCACAAACATCTGCAATAGCCCCAATTCTCCTGGTTTTAGTACTATCTTGTCTTTTTCCAAATTCTGACGATTGCATTATAACACCGGTCAATTTTCTGTTATCAGGTGAGTTTCAAACTTAGTTCTCTTTTAGATTCAATTTCTTATGTGTCTTGCTATCCTAGGTCCATTCTTTCAGATATAACGTAATAGATCCTTTAGAGATGGTTTAATTTCTGGTATATGGGAGATTTTAGCTTTCATTGCAACTTTGAATAACCCTTCCTTTAGTTTACGATAGCCATTAAAATAGGCTTTTTTGTTTACCATAAATCTACATACACTTGGTTCAGATATAAATTCACTATTTGGATGCTTATCATGAGCTGCCAATACTGAAAATAATTTTTCTTAATATCAGGAACATACCAAACATCATTCAAAAATAATTGAGATATTTTTCCATCTACAACTGATTCTACTTCAATTGTTCCATATCTTAACACATTTGCTTCCTGACCATTTGCTGATTTTACCTTGACTGAATGCTCGAATTCATTAAAAGTTTTTTAAAATAACTTTTCACATTTGTTATATGTTTTGTAGCGCCATTATCAAAATACCAATTTTCTCTATCATTTTCTTCGGAAATAAAAACTTTTTCATCTACCGCTAACATAAAAGCATTAACTTCTGTTTTAGTTTTTGAATTTTCTTATTTTCAAAATTTGCATTTCTTTCTGGCTTTATTTTTCTTTCTGGTCTACCATCGGCAATCCATTTTCTGCAATTTTTGATCCAGTGACCTTTTTAAATGGCAAGTATTACAGAAATTTCTCTCATTTTATCTTTAGGTACTAATTTCTCTGTGTTTCCTTTTATGTAACGCTTCTTGATTTTCTAACTTAACCTTTGATGCCATCTTATTTGCTTTTGTGCAAAGCCAAGTTACCAACTTATCAATTCGTTCTTTGTATTTTACTAACTGAATCATGAGCCAGTAGTTTGGAATTGGAATATCCGTTTGGCAAATTTCAAGATCTCCTACATCTGTCTTGCAGAAATATCCTCTGTGCATTTGTTACCTTCATTCTTCTCTTGAATTTTGACAATTTCTTCCTGAGATTACCCCAGAGCTGTTTTATTGAAGATAAATTTCCAGCAATGTCTAATTCTCATTCCATTTGTAAGAAAAAAAACTGTGAACAACATTCGTAAACTTTGTTGTTCTTCAACTCTGCAAAAAATATTGTGAGGTCCTTCCATAACTTCATCTGGTTCAAAAAGATCCGTATTTGACTTCTAATACTTTGGCTTGAGGTTGAAACCAACAAAAACATTACATCTGATTGAGTTTTGTTGAATTTGCGTCTTATTTCTTTTGTATGCATTTTTCTCTTAAGGTTGTGTTAGTATGGGTTCTTGTGGCTTTCTAATTTACCATGATGCTGTCATCTGCATTTCTGGTATACCACTTAAGCCTTATTGCATAGATGCTCAAGTCTTCCCGTTGCACTTAACCTTGTAGTGAACCAATTTTCAGCATTGAGAAATCCATATTTAACTATATAATAGGCTTGTTCTAATTCTATTTTAGAGTTTATCTAGGCCTATTTCTTAATTCTATTATAGGGTTTATCTAGGCATATTTCCTAATTCTATTATAGGGCTGACCTAGGCCTACTTTCCATTTTCTGTTTCACATTCAAATTAGGCTTGTTACAAACTACGCTCTGCTACCATGTTAAAGTAGATCGTATCTACTGGTAACTAACAACCTACATATGAATAATGAAACACTAGAATAAAATGGATATTTTACTAGAAACTTAACCCTAAATTAACTGCGTAGTTTACACATCGAGATTCACGCTATCTATATTTGTAAACAGTAAATAAACAAGACTATGATGCATTTTATAAAAATACGGCCATGTTGCCAGAATTCTTGTTACTGGCAAACCTGGCAAACAAAATAATATAATTATTCATAGAATAAACAATATTATTCAACATTTAGCCTTTTGTATTATTAGATAATAACGAAAAAAGGTTTTAAAAACATAATGAAGGAACAAAACGAGAAAGTTAAAGAACGACGAAATAAATCACGTGTCTCCTCACTACAAGCGTAAAATAAGTACTAAAACACAGATAACTAATAAACAGATAGGTGGCTTATAATTAAAAGGCATTGACTAGGGTTGGTGATTTTTTGAATTTTTTTTTTTAATTAAAGAAAAAATCTATTTTTATTTTTTTAATTTCTTTGATTTTTTTTACGATTTTTTTGATATTTTTTATTTTCTTTAGGCACAAATTGCTTTTTTAATTATTATTTTTTTAAATTAGTAAATAATCCTAATTATTACCCAATTAATAATAAGTTTACTAAATATAATTATAATTTAGTTTAATTAAGTTTTTCAAATTATATATACACTTTATAATTTCTGAGTGCTCTGATTTTTGTTTATTTCTTTATTAAATGTGATTTGAAACTATATTGATTAATTTACTTATTATGTAGATGAAATATACATATCATTAATTGGGTGATAATTAGGGTTAATTAGTAATTTAGGAAAAAAAAAGAATTTGCCAAAAAAAATTCATGATTTAAAAAAAAAATTCAAGTAAATAAATCAGTTAATTTAAATTTTAAATCATTTTATTTTTTTCGTGCCAACCCTGTATAATATACATATATGGAATATAATTATATGTTATTGCGATATTTTTATTTTTTACTCACCTGTTTTGGCTGTTTATGCTTTATCATTATTCATTAGATTAATTATATTATTATCAATGAAATAAAGCAATTGATGCGAAATTTTTCAACTTGAAGAAAAAAAATATTTTGCATTAGATTGCCGAAATCAATTTTAACTCTGAAGTTTTCATTTTATCTGGTTCCTCTTTTGTTTACTTCTGTATAGTAATAAATAATACTATGGAACAAGTTAGCAAAAAATAATTTTTTTTAAATAATATTATGTTTATTTTATATATAGCCTATATTTAGTTTTTAACTATATTAATGATTAGTAAGATTTACTTCGTGATCACTGTCATACAGTCTCGATAGGCCCATGTGGCTTCTTACTGTTTCTATATTTCTAATGTTCTAAAAACGTTCTAATGAAGTTTTTAAAATTTTTTTTTAAAATGTATTTATATATATATAGAGAGAGATTCTTATTCTTTTTCACCATCCTCCTGTAGGCGTTGGTATCTGTTAGCTGTCCTGCACGAAGCTCCTCCAACGCTGTCGATCATCATACATTCTCTTTCTCTCCACCTAGCTCCTCCATAGTCATCCCCCTCATCAACACCATTCCTATACCTCTCCTTCCCTCCTTCTACCACTCATAATACCTTTTCACACACCTATTTGCGCCCATCCTCTTCACATGTCCGAACCATCTCACCTGCCTTCTCTCCACCAGCTTATACTTCCCACTTCCATTTCTGCCCTCACGTCATCGATCGTTCCTTCTCCTGTCCAATCTTGTCACCCCAATATCAATCTTAATACTCTCATTTCGCATGTCTGCACTTTAATTTTAACTTTTGTATTAAGTGTCCATGCCTCGTGTCCAAATGTTGGTACGGGCCTCATTATGTTGATATATATTATTGTCTTGACTTTCCTTGTTATTTTCCGATCCTTGAGCAAAGGGTACAACGACGCAAATGTCTTATTAAACTTTCCAATTCTATGGTTCAGCTCCTGGAACATATCATTTCTTACTTCACTATGCACTCCCAAATATTCAAACTG